>VDFB02131263.1:0-34605 GCA_007258455.2 Sequoia sempervirens | reverse complement strand
CCACAAATTCTTCAACCATTGAGTCAAAACTCGCTTGCTAAGACCCTCTTTCATGAAACCTTCATTTTTCACCAAATAAACATGTGTTTATTGAAAAACCCATCTCCAGACCTCCTTCAACCTCAAAAATCTTTTCAAACACTCTTATTTCACCCCGCACAAACTTAATTCACCTTCAAATTATGCTTCCTCAAAATTTCATTGGAAGATGATTGTTGATTTAGTGCTTATGTACCCTGCTCGTGACTGTCCAATGGTGTTTTGTGTCTGGAAGGAAGATTAAAGTGTAGTTGGTTTGTTGAGAGTTTCCACCCTGTTCTGCATCACTTTGGCATAAGCCGACAACATAAACTATGATATTTTCGTATTTCAATATGTAATGATAATGCAATATGAAATATGTAGTGTGAGACAATGACATTTGTGTATTTAAAATTTAAAGTTAAAATGTTAAAATTTGCCATTGTTCTTGTCTTCAAAGTTGTTTAAACTATATAATTTAACCATAATATAACTAAGCAATATATGATATAATTTAACCATTATTCATTATTTTTTATTGTCAACTATATAATATAACCATTATTTTTTATGATATTGTACATTGATATTTAACCATTGCTAAAGATTAAATTTTTGAACAGTTTAAACATGCACACGACGAACAAATTATCTAATAATCAAGTGTATGTCCATATACAAAAATGGCATCAATTTCAACTCAAACAATTTTTTACAAAGTATGGCATATGCCATCTCGATATCTATCCATAATATACATGCCAAAATGTCTATCTCGTCCTAAACTACTGGTGGATCATCAAAATGGAGCCTCTTTGAAGCACTCTTTGGCTCTGAAAGTAACTGTACAAGAAAAATTCAAACCACAATTGAGATTAGTTATATTATATAATTTAAAATTGAATAATTAACATCAAAATCAATATACATTGAATTATAATTAAACTCTAAAATTGAAATCTTGATTACCTCATATATATACCTCTCTTCAAACTGTCATGAGTCCTAGAATATGCCCCTCTCGAAGAACCAATCATACCAACTTTTGCAATGTCAGTCTATATAGGTGAACACAAAAACATCAAATTGATACAAGTTAGCATACAATTTTTGGTAATAGGAACATATTTACCAAACATAAAATAAAATAAACACATACCTCTTTAGGCATCTCTTTTTCTTTATCTCCTTCAGGTGTTTCGACACCTCCTCCCTGAGGTGTTTCAACACCTACTCCTACAAGAGGAAAATAAGATAAACATATAAGTTAATATATAATTTTGTTAATGACAATTCAAATGACAATCAAGTATAAAATGCATGAATTCAGGCCTAAAAGGCATGGGTTGAAGTAGCAGATTGAAGAATTTGTTTTGAAGAAGACTACAACCAATTGGTTTTAGTGAGATCTGGTGGGGTTTGATGTGTTTGAAGGTTTACAAGGACTAGGGAGGTCATGTGTATGTTTGGGCATGAAGCCCTAGTTGAGATAAGCACATTTTTTAATGGAAAATTGAGGTTTTAGAGACTAAAAGTGGGTGAAGTTTGGGGGAAGCATAATATTAAGGATTATTAAGCATGTGTAGGCATAAAAAAGGGTGTTTGAAGTGGTCATAAGGTCACAAGAGACCTGGAGATGGGTCTTTCAATGTATTCTCCAAAATCCAAATGTATTGTAGGGGCAACTAGGCCAATTAGGCCTTTTTTCCAAAGAGACACCTTCCCAAACACCTGCAATCAAGTCAAACACAATGGAAAATCATTAAATAGATTAACAACCTTAAAATTTCACAATTTTTTCAGAGCTCCAACAACTCACCAAGCTACCAATCCATTAAACCCTCACTCTCAAGCCACCAAACCTAGGTTTTCCAAGGAGCCTCATTGAAAATCACTCTTCCCACAATTAACTCTCACATCCAACACCCCAAAAATACCATATGATGTTTGTACATTCTCAAAAGACTCTCACAAATGACTTCCCCAAAGGATTTCATCCATTCACACTCTAAAACCACTCAAATTCACTCAAAATCACACATTTTCACACCCAAGGCTACATGTCATCACTCCAAAATGATCTCCCCTACTCCAAGAATCATCTTCTAACCTATTCCCCACCTAATGGACTCATTCCATTGAGATAAAGTATATACATTAGGTGGAATGGGCCATTAAATGACTTGATGACCTCAAAACTTGAAATTTAGACTTCCAGACCTGCCTATAGTAAAATCCACCCTAAGAGCTCAAAACAAGATGAATTTCAATGCCACAAAAACAAAAATGTGGCTAACACATCCCTCTACCAAAATCAAAACACTTTTATTCAATTCCCTTCAGTATAGGCTCATGCAATTGACTGCTACAACACTGAAAAAGAGAAAAACAAACTCAGATTTACAAAGAAAACAAAGCTTTATTGATCAATGCTTGTACAAAATCTTCCACTCTTCTCCACACACTCCTTCATTCGAGATTCACATACATATATTCAATTCTCTTAATCAAGAATTTATTGAAAACCAATGCCACAAGCGACCTTTGGCCTTCCCTGTCCATTCAGCTTCCCCACTATGCATTTCTTGCACTTCAAAATTTGAAAAATGACACTTTGCACTAATTTAGCAAATTTGCAACTAAAAAACTTATAACTCACTAATAACCACTAAAATAGATGTATTGAATCAATAAATGGTCTATATGACCTTATCCAAGCCAAAACAAGACTTCATCACCCTAATGATAACCACTGAAGCTTGGTGCCCTTGCACCAAATAGTGGTGCAGGAGAACCTACACCTTACTCACAAGAAATTTGATTCTTTGTAGGTTGATGGGTGATCAGTAGGCTGGTAGGTATGTCTTTAGTTTATTTTCTCTTAATAAGGTCTAAGAATACCATGCTTGATGTAAATGGTAACTTTGGTGTCTCATTGCTCCATATTGTAAATGATGTCAAACATGTTAAGAAAATGTCAATGATGACAAATGGGGTCTAGGTAGGTTAATGTTGCTTTTCATACATAAGGTAATTTTTTGGGTCCAATAAGGTCTAAATAGACCATCACAAATGTTTTAGATGTCTAGGAGGGTCAAATAGTAAAATAATGTAAAAGGAATCAAAGTGTTTTTAACAAGAATATGTAAAGAAGTGTAATTTTGCATTCCAACGGCCATAAAGGGATTCAAAATTCAGTTAGAGGTTGTTATGTCAGTTTTCTTGGGTAAGGAAACATTTAAAAAGGTTGGAATCATAATTGTAAAGGTTGGCTTGGAGATTTGGGGAAGAAAATCCAATTGATTTCTTACTGTTTTCAAGAATTTTATGAGTTTTCCATCTTTTTTAGATCTATACAGTAACGTACAATCATTAGATTGTACAAATTATTTATGGATGTTGTAGTGGCATCAATCAACAGTGATTTTCATTTGGTTTGAAGGTTTAGAAGAGAATTTGAAGCATCTTATAGTTGTTTTCCTGACGACTATCGGGTATACCCTATTTTGGGGTTTTGTAGCTTTTATCATGTTTTGAAGGCCCATACATGGACTATGATCAATGTGATTGGTGTATTGGGTTTGATCTAGTTCCATGGTAGGTGATAGTCCCATTAGAGTGTGATTTTTCATCACATGGATCGTGTCACTTGTCATTATGCTCATCGATGTTGGTAGGGTGATTGCGTGAGAGTGAGATGGATTAGGTAGATAGTGGATTGTGACAGGTACGATAATGGATTATGATGTGGATTATGTAGGACCAAAAAAGGATTATGATGTGGATTATGTAATAATAATGCAAGGAATATGGGTGAAATGTTTATGCAAAAGCATGGACCATAGGGATAGGGTGAGTGAAAAATGTAGGCAAATAGTTGAATGATGGGGTGGTGGAGGTATGGAAAGGAATCATGACCAACGGTTGCACACACCGTGAAAAAAATTGAATCTTTTGACTGGATGATGGTGTAGGAAGCAATGGTGATGTTTTCTTAGTGGATGGATGACGTAAGCATTTAGGGACCCACATAGACTTAGTGTTTTTATGATTTTTGCTTTTCATGTGGGATGGAGCAATTTGATATTTTTGTATGGAATGACATTTTTGAAGGGATGAGGAGGATGGTTAGGATTTTTGAGAGGTGGATGCCTCATTTGACTTTCATTTTTGTTTAGGGACCCATATCATTTTAGTTTTTAACTTTGCTTTCAAAGGTATGGGTTTGGGTGGATTTTTTAATGTATTTTTCTTTGGTTTCTTGCATTTGTATCCTAAGGGACTAGGACCCTTAGGATTTTTGGCGTTATCAAAGGAGGCATACGAATGTTTATTTTTGAATCCCATGGGGTGGATGGAATGAGTGGAAGCTTTAACTTTACACAATGTATGCATTTGTTGGTCATGACTAGGATATTTAGGGTATTTATGAATGATTGGGATATTAGGTGTTGGAAGCAATGGTGGAAAAGTGGATGGAGGGATATGCAAAGTTGGAAGAAGCGAGGGTAAATTGGATGGTGGAATGTGTATGGTCAAATTCTTTTGACACTTGTAGGATAATGGAGGTGGAATGGCAATGTATGGTTTGGGAATATGATAAGGCTTGTGGTGGAAAGTGGACTTGGGATGGATGGAGGAAGTACCAACATCATTAGGTTGTTGAACTTGGGTTGTGTATCCAAGGCCATATGAGTGTGGAGGAGGGACTTTGACATGTATAGGCTCCAAGATTCCTTGTTCAAGAAGGCCTAAGCTTTTGCGTTGATAATTCATTTTTTGGAGTGTGTGATTGACTGTAGGACTAGGTGTAGTTTGGGAACTAGATTTGAGTTGATTATTGGATGAAGTACGAGAAGTGATGGAAAATGGTTGTTGATTTTCTAAAGAGGAACACTCATGGATGAAAGTGAATAAGCCAAGTGGATATGATGGTGGTTTTTAAATAGGGTTGATGGTGGATGTGGAAGGATCATTAGGATCTTGATTAGTATTGTGTTCACTAAGATCCAAGGTAATGGTTTGATCTCCTATGTTTGCTTGGGAGACACTTGTCTCATCATGGGAAGTGGATGTTTGTGCATCATGGATGGGTGAGGTGGAAATCTCTTGACCATGGAATGCATAAAGTTGGCTAAGAGGATCATCATGGTCTTCTTGATCATAAAAGGGATCTGATCAAAGATGGGAGCTTGATCATGAATAGGATTAGGTGTGTTATGAACATAACCATTAGGAGGGTGTTGATCTTTATGTGGATGAGGAGGTAATGTATCCTCATGTTTAGGATTGTTCTCTTGACATACCTCATGACTTATTTGGATGGAGGTGGAAGGGGATTTCTCATGGAGAGACTTGACATGTTATTGATGGTCAACAACATAGGAGCATGAAAGAGGGTGACTTGGACTTACAAGGGGAGACTCTTGAATTGGCTCAAGGGGTTGTGGATGTTGGATTTAAGGACTTGGCGTGATGTTTGAGGACTCTTTTGTATGTTCAAGTATATGTGTTGAATGACATGGCGACAATTCCTTGCTTGTATCCCTTAGGTCACATCCTTTATAGGTGTAGGGTTGGAAGGTGTTGGCTTAGGGTTTTGATTTTGATTGGATGGAGGAGTGAATGGATTGAGTGGGTTGGTGGATTTTGGAAACTCCGCATGTTTAATTTTTTAATTTTTGTAGTAAGAACATGGAGTTGATGTATTGGCAAGTGGATTAGAGGATGGTAAGGGTAATGAAGGGGTTAATGGGTTGGAAAGTGTAGGGACCATTAGATTAGGACTAGGACATGGTGGCTTTAGGATAGGCTTTTGATTAGATAGTGGTATGATATACTTATAGGGTGCGTGACCTATAATAGTGTTCCCCTTGTCAATGGTTGCATTAGAACATGACAAAGTTTAACCTTGTTGCAAGGTCGAACTTAAGTACACATGTGTTTGTTGTGATGTGGCTCGATAAGTTGATGTGGAATTGACATGCGAAGAAGTGGATGGATTAGACTAGTATGAGGTAGAAAGGGATGTCACATAAGGTTGAGGTGGCATTGGTTGATAATGAATGGATAGGGGATGATGTTGTGGTTGTTGGATTTGACAAGTGGCAATGAATTGATTGGCTTGAGCTAGGAGGTGTTGGATTTGAGGTGATTTAATTTGTTGAAAATTTTGGTTCAGAGGGTTTGAAGTCTTTGTATGGTTTGGTGGTCTAGGGGTTGGGGTATTTGGTGAAGTGTTTGAAGGAGGTTTTGAAGTTGGGATGCTAGGACTTTGCTTTCTAATGTGGGCATGGGGTCACACATGTTTTTAAGTTCTTGCATGTCGATTCATTCCCCAAGGTATGCAACATAGTTCATGTCATCATTAGAGGTGGTAGGAGGAGCCCCTCGAAGTATGATTTTAGGTTTAGGTTTTGTTTCATTATTTGAACTAGGGAGAGGGCTTCATTGAATTATGATCTTGGGGTTATGATTATGATTGGGCTTGTTTATGATTAGGGCCATTTTGACAAGTGTTGATTGACTAGGACTAGGTTGGTGATGATGTTGTGATGATAAGATTGGATGATTAGGAATGATTAGGGTTGATGGTTAGAATAAAAGTTGAATGATGAAGATATGATTGGACTGTGATTAGGAATGGGTAGGATGAGATCAATGTGAAATGATGATTAGGATAATTATTTGGATAGAATGAGTAGGAATGAT
Source organism: Sequoia sempervirens (assembly GCA_007258455.2). Classification (NCBI taxonomy): domain Eukaryota; kingdom Viridiplantae; phylum Streptophyta; class Pinopsida; order Cupressales; family Cupressaceae; genus Sequoia; species Sequoia sempervirens. The sequence goes on along the minus strand of VDFB02131263.1, from coordinate 27,873 downwards.
GTGGCATGACAAGATTGGGTGACTTGATTGATTAGGACGATGACTAGGATGATTAAGATATGATGTAGAATGACAAGGATATGATTTGAATTGGATTGGGATGACTTGAATATGATTAGGAATGATACGATTGGATGAAAGGGATATTATGTGGCTATGACTGAGTGATTGGATATGTTGGAGGAACATGTGGAGTGACTTGTATCTATGTGATCCTATTATCCTAAGCTCTATCATGTCAAATCATAACTACAATGGGGCATTTTATTCCTATGTGACATAGTCCTTGAGATCATATCCTTGCTCTCTTACGCATACATCCATTCCATCCATTATCACCTATCTATCCTACATCCACCTAGACTTGGTCCCCCCCCCCTTGTCATTGGTATCTAGCACAAAGGCTACACAAATTGTCATCCATTGACATTCCAAAACATCTAAAAAAAATACAATAAAATGATAAAAAAAGTCCTAAAAAATACAAAAAAATAAAAACATTTCAAAAATCCAAAAAAATAAAAACATGTCCAAAACACAAAAACATCCCTCATCTAGGTTAGCATAAAATAAAATGCAGAAAGTAAGCCCTAGCTAAACAATGAAGTACAAAGGAGGAAAATAGCATAAAACAAAGAATTTTTTTACCAAACATCCTTCATGCCCTCCATGATTGACCTTCATTTCCCTTCTCCATTTGCTGCAAAATGATGTTTTCCCTTAGATTTCTTGTGAGCAACTATGAATATGACAAGACCTAAGCAAATATTGAAGGATTTTGACTTGAAATGCAAGTGTACTTAGATTTTTAAAAGCATAAAGAAGTGTGGAAGCGTAAATTCTGAAGCATGAAGTCTGAGATGATGAAGTGATGAAGTCAGGAGATGAAAAAAAGTCCCCAAATGAGGTTGACATTACCTTTTTATAATAAAGTCAATTTTGAATGAATGACCAGGATTGAAAGTTGAGAAAGCCCTAAGATCAAAGGCTGAAATTGCATGTGACAACCAACAATTAGGGTTAGGAAAAAATTAGGTTAAAATTTGAAATGGAGGGTTGAGAAATCAAATCAAGGGACAAGGTTGCATGTGACAAGAGAAAAAGATGGAGATTCAAATAATAATTTAAAATTATTTGAATTAAAGACTGAGTTGACCTTTTGAATTAAAAATTAATTTAATTCAAAAGTGGTAGGACCATGTGACAGTAAACAATTAATTTAAATTATTTACTTGGAGAGAAAATTAGAAAGTGAGACAATTTTAAATAAATGACTTTATTTAAAATTAGAAAAAGCCAAAGTGGATAATAATTAAATAAATTATAGGAATTTACTTAATTATAAGACTTTTTTTCATCTCCTGACTTCATCATCTCACACTTCATGCTTCAAAATTTAGGCTTCCACACTTCTTCATGCTTGTAGAAATATGAGTACACTTGCATTTCAAGTCAAAATCTTTCAATATTTGCTTAGGTCTTGTCATAGTCATAGTTGCTCACAAGAAATTTGAGGGAAAACATCATTTTGCAACAAATGGAGAAGGACAATGAAGGTCAATCATGGAGGGAATGAAGGTTGTTTGGTAAAATTGTTCTTTGTTTTATGCTATTCTCCTCCTTTGTACTTTATTGTTTAGCTAGGGTTTACTTTCTACATTTTATTTTATGCTAACCTAGATTTTACCCTAGTTACACATATAATTATTGCACATTGTCCTTCATAAGTAAAATATTTGATAATCCAAGCCACTGCTCTTCTCCATGGCTCTAGGATGGACATTCTCTGAAATCCTTTGTTTTTCCCTCTAGTACTTACAGTCAATAAAGGTTGAGGTTCTCCTTCCCTACTAAAGAGCACTACTATTTTCTGATAAGAAATGGTGGTAGTTTTTGACAAATTAATACCCTCATTTTTAAGACTAGATAGATGATAAATGATCTTATGACTTACCTTGAACCACTTGCCATGTACTACAGATTGACCATCCGAGAAATTTTCTGCAAATTCCTTCACTAACTAATCATTTTGTTCTTCAAATTTCTTTATAAATTCCAGCCACCCAACTCTCTGGAACAGTGCTAAAATATTGCTTAATGCCAATAATTTTTCTGTCAAAGTTGGTTCAAATTTCCATTTAGCTCCTCCCATTCTATGTTTTCCTACTAGCTCTGCTCAATTTCTGCTAAAATGTCGTGGCACTCTAAAACTATTTAAACAAAATTGAATTGCAGAATAAAGAAAATGCAAAATTTTCAATCACTTGTACTTGATACAGTCGATGGGACATGAATTAACTATTGCATTTGGGCTTCATTATACTTTCATTATTACTTTGCATGGGGAAAAGTACAAAATTTGACATACTTCAAGCAAACTAACAATCCACACATTTTACTAGGTTTGAAAAGGGTGGTGGTTTGTGCCAATTTATTTATCTTTATATAAAATAATTACCTACTTAAAGTAAAAGCTATATGTACCTCACGTCCCGTCATCAATTTGAAAATAGTTTATGTTTGCTGACATAATCAGTATAATTAGATGAGATAGTGGGGGTGGTAAATTAATTTATTATGAATGAGGATGGGACAACTAATTAATGATAAAATTATTATGACAAAAAATAGCCATAATAATTTTAATTTATTATGATAGGAGATGGTAATGTAGGGCGTAGATTTTGAAAGTAATGGCAAGATTTAATAATGGGCATGTGTATGACGTTGGAAATATCAAAGCATTTGGAAAGGGAAAGAATATACAAAAAGTTTAGATCATCGCTAGAAGATGTGGTTGGGATGAAGAATGAAAAAGTTTTGGAGCATGCTAAGAGATGCACCTAGGATGAAAAAGTGAAGTAGCAAAATTCTGGAGCATCGCTAGAAGATACAACTGGAGTTGAAAAGAAATTTTTAGAGCATTGTTGAAAGATGTCATTGGAATGTAGCAATGAAAATTTTGGAGCATCGCCAAAAGATGCAGCCGGAGCAACAACAAAATTTCCAAAGCATCGCCGAAAGATGAAGCTAGAGCAACAACAAAATTTTTGGAGCATCGCCGAAAGATGTCGCCGAAAGGAAGAAACAAAAAAATGAAGGACTTTGGACTTAGATTTTCTAGAGCATCGTTGAAAGATGCCCTAGACTGCAACAACAAAAACAGAGAATGACACCAATCAAGAATGCAAATTCTGAAGCACCACAGCAACCGAGCCAATAATTTTTGGAGCATCACAACAAGATGCACCAGAATTTGTATTTTATTAATCATGATGTCCTACAAAACAAAAATGAATTTAGCCAAGTCCAAAGGATGAAAATTTTAAAATAAATGCCCTAAAGTAATTACAAATACATACGCATGCATTCATTTTTATTTTTTTTAACTAAGTGACTATTAATCCAAACATTCCCTTGGCTCTGTCATAGCAAAGTCAATGCATTGTACTTCTCCTTTCATTTCTACCATCCTTGTAAATTCCTTTGTGTTAATTGGTTTATGGTAGATGCATAATTGATGTTCGTTGACTAACAGAGTTCAAGTGTCACCATTAATGGGATTGAGTTGTACTATTCCATTTGAAAATACCACAAAAAATTCATATGGACCCAGCCAATGAGTCCTCAGTTTCCCTTGATGATCTTTGTATCAGGAATCAAATAACAGTGCCCAATCCCCATTATGGAACTCTCTTTCCTTAATGTGTTTATTATGCCAGGCCTTTCGTTGTTGTTGAATTAACTTAGTTTTGTGGACAACATCTAAATGGAGTTCATCTAACTCACTAAGTTGTAAGACTCTTTCAACTTGGGCTCGTTGAAGATCTAAGCCTAACTCCATTGTTGTTCTTAGGGTTTGGAGTTCAAATTCAATGGGTAGAAGTTGTTTCTTCCCAAAAACTAACTCGTATGGACTAAAACTGGTGGTTGATTTCCAAGTTGTGTTATAAGCCCAAATGGCTTCAGGTAGTTTCCTAGCCCTTCTTTCCTTCCTAATGAAACTATTTTTGTTAGAATGTGCTCTAGCTCATTGTTAGTGACTTCTACTTGACCATTTACTTGAGGGTGATAGGGTGATGACTTCTTATGGCTTACTTGAAAATGATTAGTGAAGGCTAATAGAAATTTAGACATAAACTGGGGTCCTTGATTTGTGACAATTGTTTTAGGGGCAACAAATTTAAGAAGAAAATTGTTATACAGGAAATCAACTACTTGTTCTTCCCTTACAACTTTTAGAGCTTGAAATTTTGCCCACTTGGTTAGATAGTTGGTACAGACCAAAATATACTATTTCCCTTGTGAAGGGGGGTCTATAGGACCGATAAAATCCAATTCCCACTTTTCAAATGGTTCAAGGACTACCTAGGGTTGCAGAGGCATTTCATTGGATGCAGTGGGTCTCCCTACTCTCTAGCATTCATCACAATGGTGAACATATTTCTTTACATCTTTATGCTTAGAGGGCTAGTAATATCTTGCACCCAAAATCTTATGGGACATCCTCTTGGTAGAATAATGGCCTCTAGAGGGGTTGTCATGGTAAGCTCTAAGGATGCTATATGTTTCATCTGCCCTAACACAACATCATAAAACCATATCAGGATGGCATCAAAATAGTATTCCATTAATCCATTTGAACATAGCACTTTCCCGAACAAGACATTTCTTCTATTTTGATGTAAAATCTGGGGGAAAATCTAAAGTGGCCATATAGTTGGTGATGTCAACGAACCAAGTGGTTTTAATGGAGATGGAAAAAAAAAATTCATCATGGAATTCATCTTGTATAGGAGCACAATCTCCATCATCTTGTTTGATTTGGGATAAAAAAATCTGCAACTACGTTGAACTTCCCTAGTTTGTTAGCAATGGTCACGTTGAATTCTTGTAGAAGCAATAACCATCTGATTATCCTCTTGTTTACGACAAGTTTTTTCATCAGGTACTTAATGGTTGAATGTTTTGTAAACATAGTGACTTTGTACCCTATGATGTAATGCCAAAATTTATTAATTGCATGTACTACAACTAGAAATTCCTTCTTTGTAGTAGTGTAATTATGTTTAGTGGGGGTCAAAATTTTACTGATGAAATAGATAGCATAATTTTCCCCCATTCTCACCTTCCTAACCTAAAACTGCTCCTATAGCATCATCATAAGCATCTACATAAATATGGAATAGAAGGTTCCAATTTGGTCCAAGTAGGACAAGAGAAGAGATGAGCTTTTCCTTAATGATTTCAAATGATGATTGACATTCTAGTGTCCAAATAAAATCAACATTATTTTGGAGAAGGGAAAACATAGGGGCTGAAATCTTGCTAAAATTTTCTATAAACCTTTGATAGTATCTAGCATGCCCTAAGAAGCTTCTAACATCAGTTTGGGTCTTTGGGGTTACAAGTTGTTGTATCACCTCAATTTTCTTAGGATCAACTTTTATCCCTTTAGCTAAAATGTGGTGTCCCAACACTATCCCTTGTTCTACCATTATTAGGCATTTTTCATCACTCAAGGATAATTGATGGTCCTCACATCACTTCAACACTATATCCAAAATTTGAAGGCCTTCATCAAAATTTGACCCATAAATAGTGAAGTTGTCCATGTAGACTTCCACACAGTCATTTACCAGCTCAACGAATATTTCGAAGACAACTCTTTGAAAAGTTGTGGGAGCGTTGCATAGCCCAAAGGGAAGGAAATGATATGTGAATGTTCCCCAAGGGAACACAAAATTTGTTTTGTCCTAGTCTTCTACGGCTACCTATATCTGGTTGTATCCATTGAATCCATTCAGGAATGAGAAATACTTCTTTCCAGCCAAATTATCCTAGACTTGGTCTACAAACAGTAGAGGGAAGTAATCTCTATGGGTGGATTTATTGAGTTCCCTATAGTCAACGCACACTCTCTACTTCCCATTTTTCTTAGGAACAACTACCAGAGGTGAAACCCATTTGTTGTCAGATATAGTATAGATGAATCCTACTTGCAAGATTTTCTTAATTTAAGTTTTAACAATGTCTTTCAAAGTAGGATTGGGTATTTACTGAGGTTGATGAACAAGTATAACATACTCAGTATAGATGTGATGGGTACAAACACTATGGTGTATTCCTCTCATGTCTCTATGATCCTGAGCAAAATCTTTAGATCTATTCATCAAAACATCAAACAATTTGTGCTCTTCTGGTTCTGTCAACCACATGTTGATATTCAAAGTTTTTCTTGGTAGTAACATGATGGTTTTGACCCATGGATGGTTGGAGGTGATAGTGTAAACTTATCTTTTCAAAGTGTTGAGAGGACAACTATGTGGTATGGTTTGATGAATTCTGGCAATATCTTCGAAGAAGTGATTTTTTTTTGGAATTATATTAGCCAGAGGAAAAGGTAATCCCATGAAGCTAGCATAATCAAATTTAGTATGATCAACATTGATTGGATGCCCTAAAATCTCTTCTACGTCTACCATTTCCTCATCACTTGAGTCCACGGTAATATTTTCCATATTTTTTTCCAATTCATTGTCTAACTCTTCACCATGTTGTTTAATGACCACCATATCAAGTGAGGCTAGATTCTCTTATTCATTTGGACCATCTGGTTGATCAACCCAAACTTTGTTATGTTTAGCAGGTTTGGCAAGAGGATATAGAAATAAATGTTTGCTATTAGGACCATGTGAAATGGTCATTCCTCCCTCTCTACAGTCAATCTTAGCTCCAATTGTAGCTAGCCATGGTCTTCCTATGATCATAGGATAACTATCCTTTGGTGTGAGGGACTAGACTATTTGAAAATCAACTGGATACTCCCAACCTTTAACCTTAACAAGAACATTTTCTATGACACCTTTGGGAATAACTATGGATTGATTCACCATTTGCAACACTTTGGTTGTGGGACATAAATTAGTGAATCCTAATTTTTCCATAACATCAACCATCATTACATTATGGTTGCTCCTAAGTCCACAAGTGCGTTAGGTATTTCTACCTCATTGATTGTCACTATTATTAATGGACTGTCTAGGTCATCATACTTCAGAGTTGTGGTTTTTCTAGCCAAAAAGTCAGCTAGACAACCATTTATGTGAACGATATTGATTTTTTTGGTTTCCTTCCTAGTGTTTTGATGCATAACTGTTTGACCAATTGATTTAGTTCCAGAATCTCTTTAATTGCTTGTAACAAAGGAACTTCGATTTGAAGTTGTTTAATCTCTTGTATCAACATAGTTTCGGTGTATGAGGTCATTTATGGAGGGTTTTTGAAAGTGGTAGGTTTAAGATGCCCTGGAAAAGGCGCTTGAGTTTTCTCTTTTAAGGTGGAGTCCTTCTTTAAAAGATTAGTTGGACGCCAACCACCTTCCTCTTGAGGTAATTTAGAGGTTTTAGCTGAAGATTGTAGAAGGGTCTTGTCTTGATTACTCACTAGGTCTTGCACTAAAGGTGTGGAAGGTGTCTTAGTTGTTTCAAAAAATTCTTTAATTGGATCATCGAGGATCTCAACTATGGTAGGCTGCTGGAGTGTTTTTCCTAACCTTAACTATAGGTTTGCACAATGGATAGCATTCAGTCCAGTCACATTTTCCTGTTCCTTAGAATACACTAGAGTATTTTGAGGATTGTTCTTTGGATTACAGATAGGTTGTGTTGGAAGTTGTGGTTGGTTGACCTGCTCCTTTTGTTGAGGATTCTGAAGGGCTGGTGAAATATTCTTCTGTTGATTAGGCATCCTTCTTGGCCCAGTATAAAACTGATTTTGAGGTTGATTCCATTGAGGAGAAGAATTTTAAAGATACCATTGTTGTTGAGTCTGGTTTGACCATTGGGGATTTCCCTAGGACTGATTTTCCCATTCAAGTTGTCCCTAAGGATAATCTCCCTATTTAGGTGGTACTTGAGGCCAAGGTTTCGCCCATTGATTATTATTCCAATTGTTTGGAGGTCACCAAGCGGGATTTGAGTTCTGGCCATAAGAGAAATTTCCTCCAGGTCTTTGATTAATAAGATTGATCTCCTCTTCAACTTGAGTTGTCATTTTCTTAGAATTTTTAATTGCATTAAGGATCTCACATTGATCAGTAGCATGACTCTTCTCACAAACTTGGCAAACATCAACTTTTTCCAAGGGGCATTCTCTTAACAGATGTTTGTTTCAACACCTAGGCCAATAGACAGATAAGGTCTTAGGATTACGTGTTTTGGCTTGTATTATATCCAGTGTGGTGTTTAGTTGAACGAGAATGTTAGTTTTAAGATTTGCTATCTCCTCACTCAATCTTCCTATTTCATTGGAACCTCTAAAAATAGTAGACTTATGAATACCTCCTTGAGTATGAGAGAAATTCTAGCATAATTCAGTGATATCATCAAGTCCAAGTTGGGACACATCTCCTTTTCCTATTAAGTGAAGGCTTCTCCTAATATCTTCATCCAGTCCCTTGAGAAATATGGTTTTCAGAATTTCCATACTTATGGCTTCTCTGCCACATCGTTTAGATAAGAAGATAAACCTATCCAAATAATTTTCTAGGCTTTCATCTTCGTTCTTCCTGAGTTTGAACAACTCCTCCTTCCTATCATTGACTCTATAATAACTCTGGTATTTTTCCAGAAAGGCAGACTATATATTATTCCAAGAGGTTATTGACCTTGAAACTAATCCCATGAACCAACGCATTGCAGCGTCCTTCAAGGTGGAGGGAAAAAGTCTTAGCTTCTGGTTATCAATCTTGTAGTCATATGTCTAACACAAAACTTTAAACTCAAATAGGAACTGGTTAGGATCTTTGGACGATAAAACTCTGAAAGTTGGAAAAAAGGCTAGTGAAATGTTCTTCATAGGTGTGTCATCATCTTGATCAATAGCAATAAGATAAGTAAATTTTTGTGCTCCCCCTACTGTGTTAGAACCATTTCTTCGGTCACCCATGACATTGAAAGGAATACGTTCCTCTTCAAAATTTTGTTCATGTTCAAAGGTTTGTTCTAATTGCCAAGGTTTTGGGGTACGTTGTAGAGTGCCTTGCCCAAATATGATATGAAACTTCTAAATTTTCTACCTTAGGAATTTTAACAAACATTTGCTTGCAACCTTGTAACTATTGGTAATTGATTTTAGTTTGTTTGGTTTTGACTTTGATTGATGCCAATGATGTTTAAATGCTTGAAAGTGTATGCAACCAAGTTGCCTAACAGTGCAATGGAAGTAAATGCAAGTATTTTTGTCTTTCAAATTCATATAAATGACCTACTTATGCAAAATGCACACTTTCAACAATGAGACCTTTTTACAAACAGTTTGCTCCCAACTCCACTATTTGATATTGACATGAAATCCATTTGTTACAATGTTGGGGAAAGATATGAAAACTGAATATTTTTGCTCACAACAGATCACTAATGCAATATGGCCTTAAATCACAGATTGTGAAACCCAATGATTATATTTCCTTTCTTTCAAAGTCTCTTGTAACAAGCTAACTAATATCCAGGCATTTTATTTGAACAATAAATACATCATAAAATACAAATTTTTGAGTTTTTGATAATAAAATTTACTGATAAACTATCTCAAAAATTTATAGCAATTCAATACTCCCCACATAGCAAACCAAAGGACATTCAAGCATATAAATCTTTGAATATTAAGCATGACACAAATCAAACCTGAGTTATAGTTCATTTTCAGCTTGTATGTGATGTAGGCAAACTCAAAATTGCTCAAAACACACACCCAACAACTGAGATTCCCTCTATGATAGTCATTCTCCTAAATAATGGTGCGCCTAGCCCTAGAACTCCAAAAAGCCCAATCATGTTTCCTGATCAACAATCACCGTTTTTCACTAGTTCGCCTAGATTTCATCAACCCATGACTTGAAATGAGTTTTTTGCTTGAGAGAATTGCACCTAAGGTTTCTTCATGGATAAACGACTCTAAAGACAAAATAATGATCCCTAAATCTGACCCACAGAAGCAACAAACATCTCAGAAGAAGAAGACGTGAAAATCTGACTATAAATTGATTTCTTTTTTCCTTTTTAAAATCTCCAACTATGGCCAACTAGGGATGATTGTCCCACATCCAAAATTGGTAGTGCAAGGTTTTCCAAACCCTAAATCAACAAGGATCGACCAAGTCCATGAGAAATATGTTCATTCAAAAGTATTAATAAAAAAAATGAGTTTTTCCATTATATTTCCTAGAATGCCCAATAAAATGAACTCTCTTTTTTCATTAAATTTTTCCAAAGGCCATATAAAGTGACTTTTATATGGTCCATTTAAAAAAATATTTCCTAAAGTCATTTTTTTGAACTTCAAAATCATTTTATTACAATGATTTAATTAATTACCTTTATTACCTTAAAAAGATTAACTTCAACCTTAGGCAATAAAGAAGTAATTAAATAAATCATTCCCTATTTTTGACTATTTCCTTTGGGAATTAAAAAGGAAAAGCGACACCTTGGATGGCTAATGAGAAGGGGACGTTAGAGTCCTCCCTTCCTGAGATTGTTTTCCCTCAAGCAATTACAAAATGGGGTATTGTAAGATCTACTCTCCCTTCCACGTTGTGTCCTCTGCTGGCAAGTCTCTCCATCTAACCAGAAACTTCTTAACCACTATGTTTCTCAATCTCCTCTCTCTGGTGTCAACTATCTCTTCAGGAATCAATACCAAATGTCCCTCCTCATGCAATGGGGGTAACTTAGAAGATGAAGTACATCCTACTGTCCAAGTTCCTTTTTGAGGCATGAAACATGAAATACATTATGAATCTTGCTACTCTTTGGTAGCTCCAACTCATATGCTACCTCTCCAACCCACCTAATATTCCTATCAAGTCGATAGAATCTGGGCTTAAGCTTCTCATCTTTTCTCTTCTTAAGAGAAGAATTTCTATAGGGATGCAAGTGAAGGTATACCAAATCACCGACCTCAAAACTGTGCTCAACCTTGTGTCTATCATCATATGTCTTTTGTTGATTTTGTGCCACTTGTAGGTTATCTTTGAGCACCCTCAAGATATCCTAACTTTCTTGAATCCAATCCTTGGCTTTGGGAGCCCTGCTCTCACCAAAATCCATCTCCATGAATGAAGGTGCATCATATCCGTACAAAGCTTAGAAAGGACTCATTCCAATGGATATATGATAGGTGGTATTATAACAATACTCTCCCAAGTGCAACCACTTAATCCATGCCCACTATTGCCCTGCAATGTAGTTGTGCAAGTACCCCTCAACCCACTTGTTCACAATATTTATCTTTCCATCTGTCTGAGGGTGATAACTCGTGCTCAAAGTCAACTCAATACCTTCCAAATTACACTCATGAACCTACTATCCTTGTCACTGACTATGTACTGGGGTAGCCCATGCAATCTGAAAATCTCCCTAAAAAATAACTCAGCCACCTATGGAGCCCTGTACTCTGTCAGGATAAAAAAGAAGTGAGCATACTTTGTCAACCGATCCACCACTACAAAGATACTATCTCTCCCTTGCATCTTAGGTAGACCTGTTATGAAGTACATAGAAATTATCTCCCATTTTTGCTTTAGGATAGGCAAAGGTTGTAGCAATTCAACTAGATGTGTATGCTCTGACTTATTCTTCTGACAAGTCACACACTCCCTAACATGTCTCAATACATCATCCTTGAGGCCCTTCCATGAGAACCTCTCTTTGACTTGTCTATAAGTTTTGAAATAGCCCTAATGGCCTGCTAATGGAGTGTCATGAGAAGCTTGCAATATCTTCTCCTTCAGTCTAGACTCTGGCACCAAGTAAATCCTATCCTTGTAGTAAATCACATCATCCACTACTTAGTAGTACCTGTCATCCAAAATCAGTCCATCCATCAACTAACAAGAAAAATTATTCTTGGAGTACTCCACCAACAAGAGGGACTTCCAATCCATGAAAATCTCTGAAAGTGAGCAAGCTAAAGGTCTCCTAGAAAGGGCGTCCACCACAACATTCTTCTTCCCCTTCACATACTCTATATCAAAGTCATATACCTGTATCCTGCTAGCCCACTTCTGTTGTCTCTCATTCAAATCCCTCTACTCCAAGAAGAATTTGAGACTATTGTGGTCGATCCTCACCACAAACTTCCCTCCAACTAGATACTATTTGAATTTCGCCAAAGCATGCATAATGGTGAGCATCTCCTTATCGTAGATGGGGTATAGTCTCTTTGGTCCCCTCAACTTATGACTTTTAAAAGCTATGGGGTATTTTTTCTCCATCAAAAATTCTCCTATGCCCTCACCCGAGGCATCACACTCAAGGAAAAATGGCTATGTGAAATTTGGAAGCACCAAAACTAGACAACTACTCATCACCTCCTTGAGCTTATCAAAAGATCATATTGCCTCCTTTGACCAACTGAATGAACTTCTATTTGTCAAATCTATCAAAGGTGCTCCCAACTGTGAAAATCCCCTCACAAACTTCCTATAGTAGCTACATAATCCAAAGAAGCCTCACAACTTTGTGAGTGTCCTAGGTAGTGGCCAATCAAGTATTGCCTATATCTTCTCCTGATGGACCTGCACTCCATCTACACTAATCACATGCCCAAAATACAATATCTCTCTAAGGCCAAACTCACATTTTGAAGCCTTAGCGTAGAGTGACTACTCCTCCATGATAGTTAAGATCTCGTCAAGCTACCTCAAATGCTCCTCCCAAGTCTTGCTATATATGAGAAAGTCATTGAAGAACATCAACAAGAACTTACACAACTACTTATTGAATATATGATTCATACAAGACTGAAATTTGGTAGGTGCTTTAGTCAAACCAAATGGCATGACCAGGAACTCATAGTGCCCATAGTGACAATGGAATGTTGTTTTGTGTATGTCTTGCTCTCTGACTCTAATCTAATGGTACCCTGAATGAAGATCAATCTTCGAAAAGTACACTACCCCATGAAGTTCATCCAATAACTCATCAATCCTGGGTATGGGGTACCTATTTTTAATAGTTTTCTTATTGAGAGATTGATAGTCAATGTACATCTACATGGTCCCATCCTTCTTCACCAAGACCACAAAAGAAGAAAATGGACTGGAGCTTGGTCTAATGTCTCCCATCTCAAACAATTCTTTGATTTCTTTGTCAATATCATCCTTGAATTTCTTAGGATGACGATAGGGGGTAGTGATCAATGGCTCGGCCCCCTCCTCCAACTCAATGGTATGCTCAAAACCATGATCAGGTGGTCTCCCTGGAGGTATCTCTCCAAAACCCTATCATGCTTACCCAATAGCTCCTAAATGTCAACATGATATAGTTGCCTTGAATTTGAAGACTCCTTGGTGGTGATCAAACACTCTACTACCCAAGCTATGTCATCATGTTGAAAGATGCTCTCCATGCATCTAGAAGACACAACCTTGGCTGATCTAGTAGCCATGCCTCTATGCACTATTTGTTGCCCCTCTGTTGTCCTGAACTTAAGTTCCATGGTATGAAATTTCTATGAATATTTCCCTAATGACTGTAACCACTGAACTCCTAGTATAGCATGAGTGTCACCTAAATCCACCACATAGAATTCATCAGTGATTATGTAATTTCCCAAAGTACTAGGAGACTGTGGGACCCTCCTAATGCATGTCATATTATAACCATATGTCAACATCACATTAAATCCCTCAAAATCCTCTACAGGTAGCTTCCACTTCACGACTGGGTTGCATCAATAAAGTTGTGGGTGGCCCCACTATCAATCAACACTACTATGTGATGTCCTTGTAAAACACCCCAAACTTTCAAAGAGTTGAATCTAGGTGTTCCCAAAAGAGTAGCTATAATAGCACTCTTACCCTTTTCCTAGGGTTTCTCCTCATCTGAGTTGTTGTCATCATTGTCCTATGGTTTCTCATTATCACTAATCTCATCCTCAAACATAACCTCAATGAGATGAACTTTTCCTTTACCTAGGTAGTTGTGTCCCAACTCCCAACATTCCTTGCAATGATAACATATTCTCTTTATTCTGCATTCCTTGTGATACTCCTCATTTGGATCACTTTTTTGGTTTCCCTTCGTCTTAAAAGAATTCTTACCCTTGTTATTTTGAGGAATGGAGGATTTAGAAGGAGTTTTTGTGCTAGGTGTGATGTATTCCATGTCTCTAGCTTGATTGATTGCATCCTATAGGGAATTTTATTTGAAATCCTTAATCCAACCATTACGTGGTTCAGATAGACCCTCAATCAAAAGCATCACCAACCAATGCTCTGAAATATTAGGCACCATCATCACCAATCACTGGAAATCTGTGATATATGAATCTACTGGTCCACTCTACTCAAGCTATGCTAACTCTTTGAAACAGAGTTTAGGATCCTTTTGATCAAATATATCCATGAGTTTTTGTGTGAACTCCAAGTAGGATGTGATATTGGCATGCCCCATGTGGCAAGCCCATGATACCACCATTCATGTGCTTCACCATCCAGGTGTAGAGTAGCATACTTGATAGCTTCAGACTCTAGCATAGGATTAAGTTGTAGGTAAGTGTCCAACTTATGGACCCAAGCTATAGCTATGCACTTACTAGAACCATCAAAGGAAGGGACTGAAAGTTTCCCAACCTTTCATTGTAAAGTGGTGCAGGGGCACCATTGAATAAGTTTTGTCCATTTAGGAAATTAATGTGTAGGCTTTGATGTTTTGGGATAATAAGCATAAAATAATGTCTTGAGACCATTTTGTTATGTAATTAGTCATTATTGGGTCATAATTATATTTCTAGGTGATTGGGTTTCCAAAAAAGTGTGAAATGATGAAAATTTACAAAATATGCAAAACTGCAAACTTGAAATGTTGTAAAAGGACAAAATAAGAAGCTCAACAGTCAAGTATTTGAAAGTTAGTTTGTGGAAGTTGTAGCAGTTTAGTTTTGGAGGTAAATTCCTTTAAAAACCTTGTGGAGCTCGATATGTGGTGGTTGAAGCATCTTTGGAAGATGGAAATACAAAGAATACTCTATTTTTCTCTAACTTTTTAGTAATTTCTGAAGTTTGTTGAGTCTGTACAGCTTGTACAACACTCCATTGATTCATTTTATCTTGGATTAGCATAGTGGTGTGTTATACCTCTCATTTTAATCAATTTTTAAGGTTTCATATTGAATTTGGTGTGTTTTATTGTCAAATTTCTAACACCGGCCTGAGTTAGCATATTTAAGGGTTTTGAGTCAATAAAATGGAGAATTGACCCATTCCTCTTTCTGTAATCACTATGCCTTGAGGAATGGGTTGATACCATCATTAAATAAGTGTGGGAATGGTGATTTTGTGTAGGGGAGGTCAAGAAAGGTGTTGGGCATAAAGCCCTAGGTCTGAAATTGGTGTTTTCCAAGTGGAATTTGGAGGTTTTAATGTGTCAAATTGAATTTTGTGTTGGGAAAGCATTATTTTATGTTGAATTAAGTTAGAACATACCTTTTTAAACTTATTTGAGGTGTTTTTATGTTTTGGTAAGGTTGGGACTTGTACTTTTCAATAAGCCCTAGGTTTTGTGAAGGAAAAAATGGTTTTGTGAATAGGCATATGGGTGATGGTTTTTCTATCAAATAGTGGTGAAATCCTTGGTTTGAGCACCTAAGAAGTGATTCCCAATCACAGAGTTTGGAAAATATTGGTGAGTAGTTTCTTTACAAAAGAGGGCTAATTAGATCCCTAAAAGGCGTAAAATCCATGTTTTGAGCAAGTGGTTTCAAAGTAGCCACAAGTGATCAGTTGATATGTTGATGAGTGTCAAATCCTGAAGTGAGTCAAGTTGAGGTCTAAAAGAAAGTGATTGTGGACTTATACCTGATTAAGTGGTTTCCCTATGCTACAAGGGAAAAGAGTGGAATTGAAGAAATAGTGAGATTTGATGAGTTTGTGACTTGGAAATTGTGATTGTAAGTTGGAATTGTGTTTTGTTGATTGCAAGACCTCCCCCATTGCATCAAAGTGGTATCAAAGCAAAGGTACTAGGTCTTTGTGGAGAAAAGTTGAAATTTGTGGAAAAAACTTGGAAGGTGAAGAGGAAAGATTATGAAGATGTCTCCAAAAGGAAATAATACAACAAAGGAGATGAATGAATTGAAGAGTCAATACATAAGAGATATCAGACAACTAAAAGAGAGATTGACAACCTTAGAAACTAATAAGAGAAGAGAAGCAGTTGAAAGCAGTGAATTAGAGGAAGAAGATGATGAAGAGTTTGAAGATGTTGAAGAAGAACTTGATCCAAAAGATCAGAGAATGGCCAAGTTGTTGAAGTCAATAAAAGGTGACAAGTACAAGGTGAAAATAGATGTGCAAAAGTTTGGAGGAAATCTGAATGAAGAGGAATTGTTAGATTGGATATCTTCTTTGGACAACTATTTTGAATGTGAAGAGATTCCCGAGGAGCAGAGAGTCAAGATTGCAAAAATAAAGCTTAAGGGTCATGCACTTGTATGGTGGGAGTATCTACAATAAAAAAGAAGGAAGAAAGGTAAGTCCAAAATTGTGGCATGGGACAAAATGGTAGCTAAGTTAAAAGATAAGTTTCTTCCTTCAGATTATTCAATTCAAATGTTTAAGAGATTGCAAAATTTAAAGAAAAAAGGAAATGTATGTAAAATCATACACTGAAGAATTTTATAAATTGAGTATGAGATCTAACCATACTGAAGATGAAGATGATAAGATAGCTAGGTACTTGGGTAGTTTGAGAATGAACATACATGATGAGTTGGATTTGACAAATCCTAGGAGTGTGGAGGAATGTTAACAAATGGCATTGAAGGCTGAAGATAAAGTGAAGATAAGAAAAGAGAAAATAGTAAGAGGAAGAGGCAACACCATGAGAGGAATAGGATCTTTTTCTCCTCCAAGACAAGCAATTGAAAATCAAGAAGAACCAAGCAAGAGAGATGAACAAGTTGTAGATTTTAGAGGCGGATATAGAGGCACAAGGGGAAAATTTGGAGGTGGAAGGAGCTCAAACACTTTTGCTGATAGATGTTATTGTTGTCAGGAGTATGGTCATCCTTCTTGGAAGTGCCCTGAGAAGGTCGGTTCATCAACAAGTGGAAGAGAAAGGAAACCTAATAGGAGAGTACAAATAGTTCATGAAGATGAAGATGGAAGTAGTTTAGGTTCAAATAGATTGGTTGCTACTCCTGAAGTTGGAGAGATGTTGATGATGAGGAAACAAGTTTTAAAGACTACAAAGGAGAGTGAGCTACTTCAAAGAAGGGCATTGTTTAGGACAACCTGTAGATGTAGAAACAAGGTATGCCAAGTGATTGTTGATCCTAGTTGTACATATAACATTGTGTCTAGTGAGATGGTGGAAAAATTGCATTTACACAAAGTACCTAGAGAAAGGCCATATAGGTTTTCATGGGTTAGTGATAGTCAATCTTTGATGGTGAGTGAACAAGCAAGAGTTGAGTTTCAGATTGGACAATATAGAGATGAAGCTATTTGTGATATACTACCCATGAATTGTTGCCATATGTTGTTTGGAAGGCCTTGGCAATTTGATAGGTTAGCCTTGTACAATGGAAGGAAAAACACCTATATCATTGAAAAAGATGGGAGAGAGTTTATTTTAACTCCATTGAATGAAGGAGTAAATGAGCATGGTGAAATTATCATGTTAGGAAGAAAGGAGTTTGTAATTGTTGATAAAGGTAAGAGTATAGATTTGTCAGCCAATGTAAGGAATGATAGAGTGCAAACAGTAGAAGGAAATAATGAAGATGATTTGCAGTTAAGTGGAAAGAAGAATGCCTTTGTATGGAAAAAGAAAGTGGAAGAAATTGTGTCTCAGACATATATAGTGAAAATTAAGTGTGAAAAGCCTTTGGAAAGGCATGAAAAGAGTGATTTTATTGTGGTCAAGGGACAATTTTGTGCCCTATAATAGGGAATGAGGTAAAAGAACAGTTAATGGATGGTGGAATTGATGTGACAGTGAATAAGAGGACAATAAATTGTGATGAAGATGTGATAGAAGAGTGTAAGGTTGCTGGTACAAAGAAGGAGTAGTCAAAAGATGGTAGTACAGAGGTTTGTAAGGTTGGAAAGATAAAGGACAAGAAGACAAAATTTTGTACTAATGATAGGGCAATGGAAAGGATAGTTGTGGGTCTGATAGAGGTAGATAAATGTGAATGTATAGAAGTTTATAAGTCTGACAGTAATAAAGTTGCAGATGAGAGGAATGAGGGACAACCGATAAAGCATGAGGAACAGAGGAAGGTGATGGAAGTTGAAGGAGGTAAGAGTACAGATGTTAGACAAGGAGGGACATCCTTATTTGTTGATAGAGGAGTTGAGAAACACCCCACAAAGCAGAATGAGCAATTGGACCAGGGTACAAAAGATGGTAAAGGAAAGAGTGTCAAAAACAATGAAAAGACAAGGCAGAGTGAACCTGATGAAAGAATGCAAGGAGGAATGAAGCATGAAAAGAACAAGAAAGCTACAAGAATCTTTCCAAGAGACTTGGAAAATTTTCAAATTGGGGTGTATGGTGCAAGGGCACCATTGAATAAGTTTTGTCCATTTAGGAAATTAATGTGTAGGCTTTGATTTTTTGGGGTAATAAGCATAAAATAAGTTCTTGAGACCATTTTGTTATGTAATTATTCATTATTGGGTCATAATTAGATGTCTAGGTGATTGTTTTTCCAAAAAAGTGTGAAATGATGAAAAGTTGCAAAATATGCAAAATTGCAAACTTAAAATGTTGTAAAAGGACAAAATAAGAAGCCCAATGGTCAAGTCTTTTGAAAGTTAGTTTGTGGAAGTTGTAGTAGTTTAGTTTTAGAGGGAAATTCCTTTAAAAACCTTGTGGAACTTGATATGTGGTGGTTGAAGCATCTTTGGAAGATGGAAATACAAAGAATACTTTGTTTTTCTCTAACTTTTTTGTAATTTTTGAAGTTTGTTGAGTTTGTATGGCCTGTACAACACTCCATTGATTCATTTTTTCTTGGATTAGCATAATGGTGTGTTATACCTCTCATTTTAATCAATATTTAAGGTTTCATATTGAATTTGGTGTGTTTTACTGTCAAATTTCTAACACCGGCCTGAGTTAGCAGATTTAAGGGTTTTGAGTAAATAAAATGGAGAATTGACCCATTCCTCTTTCTATAATCATTGTTCCTTGAGGAATGGGTCTAAACTATCATTAAATAAGTGTGGGATTATGATTTTGTGCAGGGGAGGTCAAGAAAGGTGTTGGGCATAAAGCCTTAGGTCTGAAATTGGTGTTTTCCAAGTGGAATTTGGAGGTTTTGATGTGTCAAATTGAATTTTGTGTTGGGATAGCATTATTGTATGTTGAATTAAGTTATAAAAAACCTTTTTAAATGTGTTTGAGGTGGTTTTATGTTATGGTAAGGTTGGGAATTGCACTTTTCAATAAGCCCTAGGTTTTGTGAAGGAAAAAGAGGGTTTTGTGAATAGGCATATGGGTAATGGTTTTTTTGTCAAATAGAGGTGAAATCCTTGGTTTGAGAACCTGAGAAGTGCTTCCCAATTGGGTTTGTAGAGTTTGGAAAATATTGGTGAGTAGTTTCTTTACAAAAGAGGGCTAATTAGAGCCCTAAAAAGCGTAAAATCCTTGTTTACAAAGTAGTCATAGGTGATCTGTTGATATGTTGATGAGTGTCAAAATAGGTCCCTAAAGTGTGTCAATTTGAGGTATGAAAGAAAGTGATTGTGGACTTATACCCGATTAAGTGGTTTCCCTATGCTACAAGGGAAAAGAGTGGAATTGAAGAAATAGTGAGATTTGATGAGTTTGTGACTTGGCAATTGTGATTGCAGGTTGGAATTATGTTTTGTTGATTGTAGGACCTCCCTTCATTGCATCATAAAGCCTAATTTTTCCACCCTCTATTGTTGTTCCTTGATCTATTCTTGACTTTGATATTACAAAAATCTACCAATGACACAGCAACATGAAGTTCATTCCCCAAGGAATTATATTCTCTCAAATAATCTTAGAAACCTTCTCCTTGTGCATGTTGCCCCTGATTTCCAACAACTTGTTCTCCCAAAAATTGAGGCATGAGAGTCCTCAATGTCACCCTGCTAGCTGCCCTAGCATTGCTCTAAGTTGTATCATTATTATCATGACCACCATTATGACCATTCTACCCATTATTGTCATTATTAACATTGTTGTTTCTACCACCAGCAAGATGTTGCACAAGTTGTGCTATTTGTTGTGCTATTTCATGTTGACCTCTAGCTAGGTTATTCAAAATATGTTGGTTTTTTCCCTAAAGTATTTCTCCTCTATCCCCATGAATTCAAGTGGTCCCAAACCTCTTCTCAACCTTCTATAATGGTTTGTCTAGTGGATTGATATCTAGAATGTCCTTGTTCATAACCCAAATCTAACACACAGGCTGGAAGGAATGCTAGCTCTGATACCCCTATAAAGTGCCTTTCCAAATATAATATGAAACTTCTCAATTTCTACCTTACGAATTTTAACAAACACTTTGCTTGCAACCTTGTAACTGCTGGTAATTGATTTTAGTTTGTTTGGTTTTGAATTTGATTGATGTCAATGATGTTTAGATGCTTGAAAGAGAATGTCAAGTTGACTAACAATGCAATGGAAGTAAAATGCAACTATTTTTGTCTTTCAAATGAATATAAATTATCTACTTATGCAAAATGCACACTTTCAACAATGAGACCTTTTTACAAACAGTTTTCTCCCAACTCCACTATTTGATATTGACATGAAATCCATTTGTTACAATGTTGGGGAAAGATAAGAAAACTTGGTATTTTTGCTCACAACATATCACTAGTGCAATATGGCCTTGAATCACAGATTGTGAAACCCAATGATTATGCTTCCTTTCTTTCAAAGTTTTCCTTGAAACAAGCTAACTAATATCTAGGCATTTTATTTGAACAGTAAATACATCATAAAATATGAATTTATGAGTTTTTGTTAATAAAATTTACTGATAAACTATCTCAAAAATTTATAGCAGTTCAAGACTCCCCACATAGCAAACCAAAGGACTTTCAAGCATATAAATATTTGAATATTAAGTATGAAGAAAATTAGACCCGAGTTACAGTTTGTTTTCAGCTTGCATGTGATGCAGGTGAACTCAAAATTGCTTAGAACACACACCCAACAACTGAGATGCCCTCTATGATAGTCATTCTCCCAAATAATGGTGTGCCCAGCCCTGGAACTCCAAAACACCTTTCTAGAAATTCTCCTTCAGCAAGCCACATCCAAGAACAATGAGAAGAAAGTCGTTTCCTGATCAAAAATCACATTTTTCACTCGTTCGCCTAGATTTCATCAACCTACAAATTGAAATGTGTCTTTTGCTTGAGAGAAGGTGTGCCAAAGGTTTCTTCATGGATAAACACCTCTAAATACAAAATAATGAGCCCCAAATCAGACCCACACAAGCAACAAATATCTCAGAAGAAGATGTGAAAATATGACTATAAACTGATTTCTTTTTTCCTTTTTAAAATATCCAACTATGGCCAGCTAGGGATGATTTTCCCACATCCAAAACTGGTGGTGCAATGGTTTCCAAACCCTAAATCAACAAGGCTCCACCAAGTCCATGAGAAATATGTTCATTCAAAAGTATCAATCAAAATAATGAGTTTTTTTTAATTATATTTCCTAGAATGCTTGATAAAGTATTGCAAGTTCGCTGTGGTTCAGTGAAGGTCATGAAGGTTTCATGCTTAGTATGTTGATGATCAGTCATTGTGGATTAAAGGGTTTATTATTGTGTGTATTTAGTTTATCCTCCAGAAGTTTTAGAGGTGTGTGTGAAGATTTGGTCTTGTTATGAACAATTGTGTTCTATAGGTGTTTTTGTGGTTTCAGTTTGTGTTCTTGATTGAAGTTGGTATATGATTCTAGTAATCTCAATTGTTGTGGATGTTTCTCTATTGTTTCTTGATGCTCGTGAATGTTTCTAGATTATGCTTTATCTTTGTTGCGCATCTGTATTGATTGGTGTGCTCGTGGTCGGTGATTTTTCTCTTGTATGTACGGTTTTTGTGTTCTTGGCCGACATGGTGGTTGTAGCATGTTGTGGATCCTTGAAGATTAAAATTTGAATATTTGGTGCGCTCGAGGAGGTTGTTTTAAGTATTCATTACATTGTGGCCGACGGTGTTTGATTCTTATTAAAAATTGATTTGTAAATTTGGGTCGTCATTGTGCATATGTTTTATATTATGTGTTGGCCAACGAAGTTGTTGATGTAACTCATGTTGCAGATATATAAAAGTGATTGTTTGCTCGAATTGAAGGGTGCAAGTATGAAGTGTGCGAGTCTTGTGTGCGAATATTGTTTAGATCATTCGAAGGTAGAGCAGAGTGTGAAGAAGAGTGAAGAAGGTTGAAGAAGGTTGAAGAAGTGTTCATGTGCATAATTGGAACTATAACCTGGCATTAGCAGATGCTATTTTCTCAATTCACAATTTGGATGGTTTTAATCCGAATCTTTCTTGGGCAATGAGCCCTCTTGTAATTGAGCAGTGAGCTCTAGGAAGTGTGCTTGAATGCATGTGCATTCTCATTGATACTTCTTTATACTTTTAACAGGGTATAATCTTGTGGACTAACATCCACTGTGGTTTTTCCCCTAATAGGGTTTCCACGTAAAAAAATCTTGGTGTTCTTTGTTTGTCTAATTTGTTGTTTGTTTATGATTTATTGTTCATTCATCAGATCTGAGATTAAAGTTAAATTAAGCTTGAAAATTTAAATATTCTGAGACAACTGATTCACCCCCTCCCTCTCAGTTGTCTGTCGTTGTTTTGCTAACAAACTTTTCACAAAATCACTTTATTACAATGATTTAATTAATTACCTTTATCACCTTAAAAAGATTAACTTCAACCTTAGGCAATAAAGAATTAATTAAATAAATGATTCCCTATTTTCAACACTTTCCTTTGGGAATTAAAAAGGAAAAGTGACTTCCTAGATGGCTAATGAGAAGGGGACATTACATACGCAAAGGGATACTTTTCTCTACAAATGTTTGTTCTAATGGGTGAATTTTTGGGGTATATTGAAAGGTCTCAAGTTGATCTTGATCAATCAATTGTTTGATAAGTTCTTTCACTGAGACTTCCTCCTCCCTGCTTGTGGTTGGAACGTCTTTTGGGGGGGGTGGCACGTATCTTCTGTGGGGGCCTCATTTCCTGACCATGCAGAAAAAGAAGCTTGATGGTCCTATTTTTTTTTTAAAAGAGGTATTCAATCAATTTCCTACTAACACTAGAAAAGGAATGGTCCTTGGCAACAACGCCAAAAAGTGACAGGTTGTTGTGAGGTCCTATTACCTTAGTTGAAAAATGCATTAAATATATTGACCAAGTAGTGTTCAAAGGTTGTATGCAATAGGAAACATCTCAACTAACTCTCCTAGATTTTCTAAATGTTGGAACATTTGTAAATAGAACTTAAACAAAAAGGTCATTTAAACTAGAAAGCATAAAGTTGTTTTAAGCTAGAAAGCATAACATGATTAAACTAGAAAGCATATAAATTATCTAGAAAGAAATGCTTGCAATAAAACTGTAAATTTTGAATGACAACAACTATCAACTAACATCTATATGTTAACGGAAAGTAGACTTAACAACCTACAACTGATAACTAGAGTGGATGCTCTAGAATTTAAGATAAACAAAACTAAAGATTGTAAAAGTTGAAACTACAACTTACAGGAATCACTAACAGAGCTCGACACATACAAATAACATTTATTCACATTTATCATATACAAAATAAAAGTGACATAATTGAGAACAAAGATACTCATCTATCCTATGAAATTCCCTCGAGTGGCCAGCTCTCGGGTATGCCTACGATTAATTTAGATCACATGAAATTTTGTATCTTTAAAATGATTCCATCCATGATAACTCTGTTACACATAACTAGTAACTCAAAATAAGACTAGCAAAGCTTATTTCATTCATATCAGAAAGGTGTAACACAAAGACATAGTTTAAAAACACATTATAATAGCACAATGGTATCACTATTTCATTGTTCCTGGCAGTTACATATATATACCAAACTGATTAACAAAATCCTAGATTTCAAATGGTGGAGATCACCATTGAAAAGGTCTTCTAAAAAAATTTTAATTAGCAAATGGACTGAGGTCCATAACATAAAGCATTTAAAAGGCTCAAAGAGGAGCCATAAATTTTTTCAATAAAAAGCATTAAAAGGCGCATTCCATTATGCACTTCCAAAATTTTTGGAACTCAATCTTCTAGAGCTTTATCCTCAACCAGTTGAAGTCCTCTTTAAAGTCCACTCGGATTGTGCATAATGACCTGTACAAAGATTGAATGCTACACCATTACATCAACGTTAGTCAGCCAATTTCAATTAATTTAGAAAATAAAGATTATACATCTTTTTAAAAAAAGTAAGCAATTATTAATCCTAAAAATAAACAATTGGTAGGGTAAAAGTGATTGTGAGAAATAAGGAAGGGTATTTGGCTTATTATATTCATGAGGTTATTTATACCTCATCAAGTCTATTTTTGTGAAGAGATGTCTTAAAGGGTCAAATTTTGTCATCACTTGTATTTCAACATTCAATAAGTAATGTCGTAATTTGCTAGTAGTGAATACAAGAGCCAAACATTGTTTCTCTATCATTGTGTATCGCTTCTCGTAATCAATCAAGGTTTTGCTAAGGTAATAAACAAGATGTTCTTTACCATTTTCGTCTTTTTGAGCCAACAATGTTGCAAGAGCATGGGTTGATGTTGTGGTATATAAGATGAATGGTTAGTTTTGCATAGCCAGTTGTAAAATAGGTGGAGTGACAAGGTATTCTTTCAAACTCTCAAAATCCTATTTGCAATCCTTATTCCAATTGAAATGCACATCTTTCTTGAGGATATGTGTAAATGGTAATGTGTGATCTGCTAAAAATGCAACAAAACAACGAATAGCTTGAATTCTTCCTTGTAAGGTGCGTAATTGAGAGATGTTTCTAGGAGGTGGAATATTAATTGTAGCATCAATTTTCTTTGTTTCCACCTCGATGCCTCTGTGAGATACAATAAACCCTAGAAGTTTTTCGCTATCTACACCAAAGACACTTTTTCAGATTCAATCTCATGTCGTATTTTGCATTCGTTATTTGCATTGTCTTTTGTGTGATTTGGCTAGAATATCATCAACATAATCATCCAAAATATTATGTATGTAATTGTGAAACATCAATGTCATTGCTTGTTGATATGTTGTATCCACATTCATCCATCCAAAAGGCATCATTACCCAACAAAATGTTCCCCAAGATATTGTAAATGTTGTCTTATATTGATCTTGAGGGTTGATAAAGATTTGATTGTACCTATAAAATCCATCCATGAATGACAACAAAGCATGTCCCGTAGTTGAGTCTACTATCATATCGATATTAGGAAGGGGAAAGTCATCTTTTAAAGATGCTTTATTCAATTCAGGAAAGTTCGTACACATCCTAATACGATTATTTGGTTTTGCAACTGCGACAATGTTTGAGATCCAAGGAGAATAATCTATAAGTTTGATAAAACCAACATCAAGGAGCTTTTCAGTCTCGGCCTTAACTAGTAAGGATATCTTAGGGTTCATTTTCCTAATATTTTGTCTAACAAGCTTAGCATTTTCAACGAGGACTATATTGTGTGTTATAATCTTAGGGTCAATTCCAAGCATATCTAAATAAGTCCAAGTGAAAAGTTCAGGAATCTCATGAAGTAAAGTTGCATGGTATTCTTGTTCATCATCATCAAGGCACTTTCCTATCTTAATCACTTTGTCTTCATTGTTAATATACATTGGAATGTCCAATGTATCTCCTAAAGGGAGCACATTTTGTTTCAAAAATTCAGGGTTATATTCTTCTTTGTTCATTTCAACATCATTAATTTATTCTTTTTGCTTGGTACTAATCATATCACATGTAAGCCGCCTCTTTTTAGGAGAAGTGAATGTTCTATCATAAACTCGTAGCATTTCTTTAAAGGATTCATCATCTTCGAAAAACTCCAATGATTCTTCACAATTTTTATCAATCAATTCTAGATGCTTCAAGGTGAGATTTATTTAAGGATTACACATGATAGTGTTGATGTTTAACGAGGGTCTCTTTGTTGCTTGCATAATCTTAGAAGGGAAATACCCCAAACCACTTCTTGTCTCTTGCATATTAGACTCTATAGGAACACAAATGCCTTGTTCTTTCTTTCCACATCCTTTACCACTATAACCCAAGTGTTTCACAAGTTCATAACATCTCCCACAAAGTTGTTCCATTTCTTTCAGATTTGGTGGTTGTTGATAATCTATCTCATCAAAGTTTGTTGTATAACTTGTGTCTTCTTCAAGAGTGGATGAGGTAGACGCTTGTAAATTTTCTTATGAGTTCTATGTGGACATTACCGTTGGTTTTTTTTGCTTCTCATCTTTGTTGTTCATAATTATGTACTTTCCCATGAATGAGGGTGTGAACTCCGAGGAACTCCAATCATCATCCAATAATTTTGACACTTTTTCAATCTCTTGTTTTTCCTCCTTTATAGGTTCTATGTTTGATGTTGGAATTAATGTGTTTAGAGGACTTGTCGTTCCTTTTTCAACTTGTAAACAATTCTCAAGCTTGAGGTCTATTTCAACTTGGTATACCTTTATAAACATACTTCATGATATGATGAAGGGTCGAAGTCACCACATGCATTTCATGAATCCATGGTCTTCCTAAAAGAAGATTGTATCAAAGGTCACAAGCATAAAATGTATCAAGGTTTGTAAGGTAGCCTTTCCGACTGTAATAGGTAGAGTAATCATACCGAGTGGTTGCTTTCCCACATTGTTAAATCCTTGAATTGATAACATGGAGTTAGATTCAATTTTTGATTTGTCCACACGAAGTCTATCTAAAAGTTTCACACTGCACACATTAAGGGTTGAGCCATTATAGGGTCCTTTTTATTCATGTTTTATTGAATCTAGCTATTATCATGAAGGCATCATGTCTCTTTCTCATCTCTAAGGGAGGGAGCTCATGTTGGTAAAAGGAAATGTCTACATTAACTATATCCATTCCTTGTATTAGAGTTGCATGCATTGTTTGCATTTGTATTAGGAGGGATCACAACTTGTCATAAGGCTGTTTGAAGCATGGTGTGATAGTTAGGTGGATTTTGAATTAGGTCCCATAGGGATATCTTTGTAGGAGTATTCTTAAGTTGTTCAACAAGATCATACTCCTTCCCAGTATGCGAAGCAAAATGAGGAGCGCTAGGCAAGATGGGATTTGACAAAGGTAAGGTTGGCGGAGTTGGTTGTTTTGGTTGTGGATTGTTTCTAGTGTTGTATGTATGAGTAATTGTATTATTACTTGATTGCTGCAAAACATTTTTCTTAGGTGGTTGAAAAGTGTACGCAAGTTTGTTTTGAGTTTAAGGTTTGTGTGAAGGTGGGTAAAGGATAAGTTGAGGTTGAATCACGTTAACTTCTCTTGGTTTTGGTTCTTCATAACAAGCCTTAGTGGATGAGATTTGTGAGATGAAATCCTCAAGGGCTTCATATAACATGTCAAAGTCATCACTACTAAAAGGCTTGAGGGTTAGGTTAACTTGGAAAGAAAGATTTGACAATCAAATAACTATACTTTCTCCAAGTGGCTTAGGTGTTGGGTCTTGTTTTTGGTTTTGTTTTCTAATGTATTGCAAATGTAATATAATCTAATTGAACTATGAACTAATGTTGAAAATGAAAAGTGCACAAAT
>VDFB02131261.1:0-17950 GCA_007258455.2 Sequoia sempervirens | reverse complement strand
TTGTAAGCTCTTGTTTTGAGGAAGAGTTTATAGCCACTGAGCAAGAGATGTTACAGTTGCAGGGCCCAGACCTAGAAACGAGTTACTTGAGATGATAATTTGTTACTCTCCACAGATCTTTTCCATTGAAGTGCATCGTGAAGTTGTGTTTCATAGTGCTTTAGTTCACTATCACTATCACTTTTTGCCTTATGTGTCAGTGCATGTATGTATGTATGTATGCATGTTTCTATGCACATATGCATTTACCTATGTGCATATCTATGTAGACATTTGTAGATGC
This sequence comes from Sequoia sempervirens, assembly GCA_007258455.2. Classification (NCBI taxonomy): domain Eukaryota; kingdom Viridiplantae; phylum Streptophyta; class Pinopsida; order Cupressales; family Cupressaceae; genus Sequoia; species Sequoia sempervirens. Next base: position 17,667 of record VDFB02131261.1, on the reverse strand, counting down.
ATATATGCATGTATGCATGTGACTCTAGATATATCTATGCATATATGTATTTATGCATATATGTATGTGTGTATAGATGCATCTATGTATTTATGCATGCAATCATATGGATGCATCTATGTTTATGTCCGTACATGCATTCATCTGTCTTTACATGGATGTATATGTACATATATATACATATGCATACATATATGTGTGTGCCGATATGTCTTTTCTAGGAAAGAGTTTACAGTGATAGGGCAAAGGTTGTCATGGTTCCAAAAAAGGACACTTGCAGACAAGCTACTCCAGGCAATAAATAGTTTCTTTCATCAGTTTTCTTTAATTTTAATTTCCATGAGCACATTGGGTTTCACAGTGCTCAGTCTACACTATTCTTCAGAGACTAGTTCCTTGGACAAGCAATTGTCTTTTGTCCAATGTACAATGTGAGAGCTTAACAATAACTTGGCGCTTATGAGTCCTCTAAAGATTGCATATCTTCAATTACTGCAAAACTGTTCCATAGTGCAAGCTTTAGAGCCACCGTTCTCTTAGCATGTCCCATAATGGGACCTTACAAACAATATGAGGACAATGTGTTGAGAGGACTTTACAAACTGTCAGGCAAATGCAATTTACAGATATAAGCCTAAACTCCACAATTGCTTTCATCTCTCTTGTTGTCATTAAAGCATAAAGCAAAGAGGATTTTCTTGCAACTTCTAATTTTTGTACTTTTACATGATAATTCACCTTATTAATTTAATGATTGAAACTATCTTAATTAATTAATTTATTTTTCCTTCCTCAATATTCTTATATATCTAATTAATTAGTGGAATAGTATTTTACATACATAATAATTAAAACAAAGAAAATAAATTATAACTATCCTGCAGTACATTTGACCCATCAAAACAAAGTTTTTTCAATGCTTAAAAAATATGATTCCACTTGTTCTACTGATAGTATTAAGTATGCAATTTCCCTTTGAAAAGTCTTGAAAAGAGATTACTCAGCTGAAGGATTCTACTTGTAACACATTCTATCCAACCATTCCTCATTGAATAAGATGTTGTAAGTATATTAATTGATAACTTATCATCTTTCTTATCGTGATAACAAACCTGTCTTGTATTTCTCCTGGGGTGTATCTAAATGCCATGAGTTATGAATTCTACTTGTATGTGGCTTCATTGCACAAGTAATAGTAAGTGCTACATAACGGTCCAAAATAAACTTATGCATATGGAAATGAAATGACCCCATTTAGTTAGAAAATCAATATTTACATCACTTTCACTATTAAGTGATAGCTGGTTTGGCATTAAAAAATAGCTAGAAATTGTTTCCACCAGAACTTAACAGTGCTAGCACAAGTCTGTGTTGTTTTTTCACTTAGTATTGACAAGCTTCCGTGGCCTATTTACACCTTTTTAGGCGCTTAAGCAAATATGGGATCTATTCCATTGATTGCTGTTAAAGAGCTTATGCCACCATTGCAATAACAGAATTACACTAGTGCATGCATATGCAAAAAAATGTTCTATATTATAGGGTACACAAATAGCAATAAGTATTTAAAAATTATAAAATGCAATTAGCATTTTAAGAAACAAAAGTTCTTACTTGGGTTGTTTCTCGTTCAAATGAATCTACATAAGAATTCTATTTTGTTTTTATGAATAGCATAGTATATGTCACTCACTGTACTCATTTGTCTAAATTGTCCTTGTAACAGGGATCAATGCTTTCAACTGTATTTAAACAATCACGCACAAACTGCACTAGGAAAAATTGCTTGTGCCTATCACAATTTGTACATTCCTACAAGTATACTTGATCGTTCGATAGCAGATTGCAAGGTCAGTTTTCCAAATTGTCTTTTTGCTTTTCTTGAAATGCAATTGAAATTCTTCAATATAATAACTGCATAAAGTTATTTTCCATGTATTCATTTTGTCATCTTGTATTCCTCATTTCTTTGAACATAAATCATTTAGAAGGCTGCTTCCACATATACAAATAGGAAAAAATGCATTTCATAATTACAATAGTATTTTGTCTTCTATACAGAACAGTTTTCTTATTTGTTAATACATACTTCCTCTATAATGTCTTATAGAATAGAATGAACCCAGTATGTACCTTAAACCGTGTTTGTAGTTTCAAATAGCCTATAGAGTCATAAGTCTTTGTTTTATGTCAACTAGTTTTTAACCTATATGCATTTAAGGAAAAAAAATTTCATAGGGCTGCTTATATCTGTGGCAAGTTGCTATGCAGTGTGCAAGTTAACATATGTTTAATCTTCCTGTATTGCAAACAAAAGCCCACAAAGTTAATTTCAAAAGCTGACATGGCACATGAGTACAATGAATGATGTACTACGTTACTCATAGACATGACACAATATTTTTCCATGGTCTTGCTTACATGCAAAATGACATTAACCACAATTTTTTTTTTTATCAAATTGCTAATTAATGGTAGTTTAAACTCTAAAGCAAGAGAAAATCGAGGAAAGAAACTATTTATTATCTCAAGTAACTCGTTTCTGGTTCTGGATACTGTAACTATAACAAAATCTGCTCAATCGCTAAAAACTCTCCCAAAACAAATACTTGTAGAATAGAAAAACAATTTGCACAAAGTAATAGTCATGCTTAACAGTTGGATTAAGTCTATAACAAATGAACAAAGCAGCCTGGCTATACATGTCCACCAAGCCATTCCAACAGTTTCTTATCCACCCACATGGTATTTAATGCATTTGCTTTGCATGTATGCACTGTGCACCTGCACCTTTGAGTTTCAATCTCTTTTTTAATTATTTAATCAATCTATGCCTCACTTTCTTTGCTTAATGTGTACCTATGCCTTTGTGACATTTTCCTCGTAAATTTTAAAAACATAAATGATTTTAAAAGCTTAGTTCCCACAAATAAGAAAAGCCATAGATCTTCTTGGATCAATGCTTTTGCATTTCCCTGATTTTCTTTAAATAGAAATGATTTGTGAAACTATTCTCTACATGCCACTTAATTCATGTTTATCTGAATAGCTTTTAAAATCATTTGTTCTTTGAAAAAAATCAGCCGCTTAGAAGTACATAGAAACAAAGGAATCCAATTACACAAAACACTTAAATACCATAGACTGAGATTGACAATGTGAGCAAAAAAGATTCTTGTCGACCATTTGTTGCATGTAAACAAAGCTACCTAAAAATATTGTTTTGTGTTTGTGGCACTGAAAGTATACATCATGCATTGTACTCATTTATCCATTTTGTCAATGTAACAGGAATAAGTACATACAATCCTGCTGGGGGACAATGGATAACAAGGTTAGGTTGAAGAATTAATACTATTTTCCCCTTGTGCTTCTATTAAATTGCTTGCTATGTCGTATGTTACGTAGGCTTCTGCTACTACTCAAGATCCATTTTCCAACATATACATAAATTATCAACTTGCAAGATGCTTGACAACATGATTAATACTATGGAATGCTATTGAGTAAAAGCACATAGGCGACAATGTAAACAATTATAGATTTTGTAATCTAGATACTAGCGTTAGATGCTATTCATACACAACATTTTCTATTCTCAAACACATTAGGATACATGAGAAACAAAGAAAATGATAGACGTTGACACCTATGAATTAACAAAGTGCCCCCAAATATCAAACATTGACTACGTGCTTAAGGGCGAGGGACTTTGCAAATTGAGTGCTTTTGCATACAATGTTGGTGATTGTTTGTTTGACTCATTACAACTATTGCTTAACAATCGTTACACATCAATTCAACTACGAAATGGAGCTATAGATTACTTCTTGAATTGCCTTCAAAACAAGGACAAAGAAGCAATAAAATCATACAACTATGAACTAGACCCTGATACTCTATATACATTGCACAAAGTACATGATCCGCAAACATATTTCCGCAGAATGCGATTATCTACAAAGCCACAAGAAGATTGCATAGAAAGTGGATTGTTGGGTGACATATTTTGCATTCACTAGATATCCAAATGGTTGAATATACAAATATCCCTTTGGTCAAGAACAATAGCAAGAAGGTACTTACAGTTCAATAGTTCTGATTACACAGAATCAGTCTCTATACTATTTCATGACATGAATTCTTTAAGTGGACACTTTGAACCATTGTTAAAAATTGAAACACAAAACGTAACTTCAAAACAGCCCATAGGTTCACATGAAATAAAAAACTGTGCACAAAGTATCCTCGAATGTCAAACATTGACAATGTCCTTAGAGCTAAAGGCCTTTGTAGATTAAGCACATTTGCATACAATGTTGGCGATTGTTTGTTTGATTCGCTTCAAGTGCTACTTAACAACCGGTACACCTCAACTCAATTACGAAATGGAGCTATAGATTATTTCCTAGCTTGCTTTCAAAAAAAGGACAAAGAAGCAATTAAACATATAACAATGAACTAAATCCTAATACTCTATATACATTGCACAAAGTACATGATCAAGAAACATACTTCCGCAAGATGTGGTTGTCTACAAGCCCATGCATAGCCCATAGCGAATGTGGATTGTGGGTGACTTGTTTTTATTCATTGGATATCCAAATGGTTAAAAAAATACAACAAGCCTTCCGGGTCATATTGACAACATCAAGAAAGTAATTTAGATTTCACGATTCCAGATATACAAAAAATTAGTCTCTCTACACTCCGCTCCATGATACAAACCCTATGGGCTGGACATTTGAGCCGCTTCTAAGAATCAAAGCCCAAAATCTAACTCACCACAACAAGCTTATCTTAACCAAAAAAAAGTTAATCGTAAATCATCCACAATACAAAATACTTGACCAAGCCACACAAGCTTTAACAAAATAAGAAAAATTCTGATACCATTTGTCAGTAGCAAACAATTTAAACATAAATCAACAATAAGACTTAATCACCAAAACATGATTAGAAAAAAAAAGAAAGTGTACCTATAACTAAAGAAAAAAAACATCACACTAGTAGGAAATTTATAAATAGCAATACAAGATACACCAAAATACCCATGTACAATTTTCCAAGCAAGCTTTGTTTGAATAAGGACATCTAGATATTTCTCCAAAAGAAAAAAAAAAACAAAAAACAATTATACTATAAGTTACTACGATTCCTTACCATTCATAGATTTCATATGACATGTATGCTACTTGCATTGAAACAACCACTATTCCAGCATACACCATACAAAATAAGAATCATTAGACTGATTGTGCTATGTGCAAAATTTAACTCATCTTAGAAGAACAACTTGTCTCACTTAGAATTGCATTTTTGCACATTTGGAACTAGTTAAAAAAAGGTCTCAAATAGGCCTAATAAACTTATTATAGTCAACCTTTGTTGACATGAAATATTGTACAAAGAGCATTACTACAATCAATTAACAACACACAAAAAACAATTGTTGTTTCATTGAAAAGACGCTTTAAAATACAAAACACATTCAAAAGGCATGGTGTGCCCAAATGTCATCATGCAATTCTTGCCTCAATTAACAAGGACACCATTATACAAATGCATGAAGTCCACATAAACCAAGGTTGGCAAAAAGTTCTCCAATGCACTAAAGAAAACGAAGCCAATAGTCCACAAAATACAAGTGAAATAGAATCAAACAGAGAAATGGAAAATGAAAACCCATCAGAAACATTGATACATGGATTCATTGAGTCTAGAAGTATCCATAACATGGAAGACAAGATTATTGAATTAAATTCTATATACAAGTATCCAATTGAATATTTATGACATCTATGCCTTAAGAAATGAATTCAACTTTATTCTTTGGCAAACCACGTGATAATGACATTGTCAAAAACTTTACGTATCAGAAAATAGTACATTGGGAGCTCTTACAGTCACAAAGACAATTTGCATATCATACAACAAACATTTTTTTCAAAGCTATAAAGGTACTAATACAACAAGTACTGTCTACAATGACAATAAGAATCCGAAAAGGCCAGTTAAAAGGGCAAAAGCTATTTGCAAAAGACGTTAAACACAAACCAAAACCTAGAAAAAATTAATACATGCAAATAGGAATATAAATGTATTAAAAATATATTTGTCAAAGACGTTAAACACAAACCAAACCAAAGCTATGTACATTGAACATTCGTAGCTTGAAAGCACATGCAAAAGACATTGTCAATGACTATGGCATAATGCTATCTAATATCTTGTGTCTCCAAGAAACACATATGCATCTGTTTGAGCTAAATACCTTGCTGCAGTATTTTGAGGCCTCAGACATAGTACAGCATGGCATAGAAATCCTTTACAGAAACATTTAATCTTATCAAAACAACACAACATGAAAAACCTCAAATATTGAAGCCATCACATCAACAAGAATAAGAACAATGAACTCAATGTTTGTAATATTTATGCAAGAGCTACAACTGCCATAGATGAAGTAATCGTAATCTTGCAAATAATTATTGGATCCACAAATTCAGAAAACATGTACATTTTAGGCAATTTTAATGTCAACATGTCTTCTGTGTAAAGCGTATAAAAAATGCTTCACAGTTATATGCAATAGAAAAATATACAATTTATGTTGAACCAACAACACAGCATGGGCAACTCAGTCATTGATCATGTTTGGTCTAACACAACTACAAATATATGCTCTATCTATATATTAGAAGCATATTGGACTGATCACAATCCAATTTTCCTAAAATTGCATGTTGCACAATAGACAAATTCAACTTTATAGAACTTATAGCCTTATATCACCTTTATGCATTACAATGTCTTTTCCAATGCTATATCCATTATTTTCATGAGATCTATGGATGAAACTAAAAGACATTCAAAGTAAATACAAACCATTGAATAAAGAAGTTGTTCTGCCATACAGTAACCTGGCCGATAGTATTATTCTGCTACTCATTCACCCAAATCACAAATATTGAAATAACATTGTTCCAATTCTTTGCAGACACCAAAAGATGTATCAAAAAGACAAGCAAAACAGGTGCAAATTGCACAAGAAGAGTCAACACAATGGTAAAGTACTTTGTTCTACATTGTACCACCATTTTCCCAACTTGCTAATATAAAATTAGCATTCAATTGACATTATCCTTGTTCCTTGTAGGACAAGAGTCAAGAAACCTAGGATTGTTTCAATCGAACAACTAAATGCAAGAAGAGTTGGAAACACCTTCCAAGGTGATGTCCTTGTTGTCTACAAAGCAACATTGGATAAAGCTAACAAAACACAGGAAATGCTACGTGCTGATCTGACAGATCACAAAGCAGAAATGACAATCATGTTAAATGTTAGTGGAAACCTTGTGTATCAACATGAGCCTAAAATAGTCCCAGGATCAGCTATTTCAATCTCAGATTTCCAAGTTGCACCTACGATAGATTATGACAGAGGTGATTGTGATTGCATTTTGATTTTAACAAACATAAGCACCACTGAAAACATCCCCCACTTCTGTCAAGAGTACAAATTCATCCCAAGCACAATTATCGCCCAATTGCTAATAACCGGTAAATGAGTACCCAACTCGCGAATAGTCATTGTGGTCGTAGAAGTTGTCTAAGGAAAAATGGGTACCCAATTTGCAATTGAAATCAAAGATGGCAACATGACCGACATAGATAGAGCACAGGATTTCACTTAAGCAAAACTTTTACCTCTTCTTTCAGTTTCAATCTTTTAATGTTCTACAGTGGTCTCTATAAAAATTTCCGTAACAAAATCTAATTCTCTCATTGAATTGCAGCTGCTATTATGGTCAACATATGAGCAACAATACTTTGCACTCGAAGACCAGTTGCATACAAATAAAACACCTGCAATGCTTTTCAAGAATGTTGTAAGAAAAATAGATCAAAAGAACACATTTTACACATGTCGATCAACATTCATCTATACCTTGAATGACAAAAGAAGCTTGGAAAAACTCAACAACCTACTACATTCAACTTTCAAGGTAACAACATTCTTTTTTAAAAAAACTAGTGCATCCAAACTTGTATTTTTGTCTCCTCTAACAATTTTGAACCATATTCTATAGGTTTCTGGTACTCTAAAAGCAGCAAATGCATTTTCCAATCCATTTCATGTATGTTGTCCAAAATGCAAATTCACCATGCACCATCTATTGCCCACACTGCAAAGGCTCAGCTATGAAGACTATATCAAGGACAAGTCAGTAGTGATATTCATCCTACGGGACTTCAGTGCTGAAGGAAATTTTAGCCTTGACCAAAACAATGCCATTGTTGAAGCCATTTGCATTGAAAAATAGACAGGAAACATCACCAGAAGGTAATAAAGCTATTCATATGTAAACTTTTTCTCTTCTGAACCAGCACCTCAAATCACTATTCATACAAACTATGTTTCTAATACATAGCATTTTGTTGGCTTTCCAGGAAACTAGGAATACAGGAGCACAGATTTACATTGTTTAGACTTTTACTTTTTCGCCTTTCCATGCTCCAAGACATTTCACTGGTTTTCACATGTTAAAGACATCTTTGGTTTTAAAATACTCTATTGCTATTATACATTTGGACACTTCTATAGGTTACCATGTTAAAGTCTTCTCGAATATGGACATCTGAAACTCTAATTTTGTTTTTGCACCTATGAAGACAATGGTTCTCTATGTACGTCTGACATATATGTTCAATAATTATTACCCCTCCATGCATAATGACATTCAAACTATATAGTTTAAATGTTTCCTTTTGCATTCTGTTCTTCCTAGCTTTTCCAATATTTGCTTTCTGATTCTTACATTTTCAAGAGTTTATGGTGACCAGGTAGAAGTTGTTATGGTTGCACACTCTAGACCCATTAACAAGTTACTTGAGACAATAAATGGTTATTTTCCTCTGGCTTTTTTCATTTTATGTTGTTAATGCAACCAAGTCTCGCCCCTGCTTTTATGCATTGTACTTTATAGTCACTTTTCCATCATGCATTCTAATGTATAGAGTACACTCCTGTATACACAAATCCATATGTTGCTTTCGCTGCATATATGCATATTTATATGTATATATGCCTCTATGTCCATATGCACATATGCACATATTCATGTATACATGTATTCATCTAAGCTTCTACGTATCCCTGTATGCAACTGCGTATACATGCGTCCATGTATTTATGGATGCGCTACTTTAGCCTTGTACCAATTTATTATGTTATATGGATATCGCATATAGTAACACTAATTAGCTCTTCCACTGTACATAGCAGTTGTTTTCATAAATACTAGATCGAGCTTATATGTATCAGGATACATATAAACTCACACTAAAAACTACTAAATTATGATCTCTATTGTCCCATTTTCATAGACATGTTACTATTGCAATCAAATGTGTAAAGCATTCGTGTTCAAAGAAATTAGATACAGGAATGGAAATATGTTACACAACCTTGTCTTATGCCTTTATAGCAGTTTTTCTATTGCATTTCAAGAAAACCAGAAACTCGAATTTTATTCATATTATTTCATCTATGGCATTTACAACTTTTCCAATAATTATTACAAGCATAGAGTTCAGTGTTGAATAGTTCTATTGTTCATGTTATGGCTTCAACTTTTTTCATGCCAAATTGCATTATCTGACAAAGTTAACATGCAAAAACTAAAGTCTTCAAAAACTAAAGTGTCCATTGTGAACACTTATTGCATTCCATGGGACCACATTTCTTTGAGGAGTTTTTTTGAACAATTCGCTTCCCTTGTATATGTTTCCATATTTTGCATATGTGCCTATGAGCACTTTAACTATTGTAGTTCACAAAATTCCTTTATCCTATATGCTTTCATCATAGCGAAAAAGCTCAAAGCAATTGCACAATCTAGGTTTTGAGAACACGGGCTTACAGAACACAAAAAACAACACACACAAAGTAATAAAGATGCATAGCAAGTGGCTTAACTCTATATTAAATGACCAAAGTACCTTGTCCATGCATGGTCACCAAGCCACTCCAGCGCGTTCACCTCCAGCCAGATGTCATTTAATGCATTTAATTTGCATTCATGCATTGCGCTCACATTTTCCTAATATTTTAATGCATTTAATATGTATTCATGGATTACGTACCTCTAGACACCAACTTTCAAACTATGCCTTTGCTTAAATTTATTTAATCAATTTATGCGTTCGCATTTTCCTGAGTTTTTAAAATGAAAATGATTTATAAAGCTACTCAGTTGAATAGAAAAATAGATATATGCTAATTTTCCAATATATAAAATAGCTCTCCAGATGCAAACTGTACAAAAAAATAAGTAATATGTTTAATGGCAAAATGTGATTGGCCAATGCTGCCGGTTAAAAGCATTCTGGGCAAATGCATAGGCAAATTAAAAATGGGTTCACAGGAAAGAGCTTTTGATTCTGAATCCATATGCATACTTTGATTCAAACTAGTGGCTGAAGGTACATAATCCACTGATGCAAACTCAATGCATTGAATGGCACTCTAATTAAAAGGAAACGATGTTTGCATTGCTAGTTACTCTTTTGAATATCAAGGTTCAAGGAAAAAAACTCTCTAATATCACATGTTCACATAATTTTCGCTCCAAACTCTCTTTATGAGACCGCTTTTATAGTAATAAAAAATATCCTTACAACCCTCAAGGTGCAACCATGCATCTATGATACACATGCGTACCATGGGATATATGTATCTTATGCAACTTCATATGCAATCCGTTGATATTTTCCATACATGTATATTGTGCATTTTATGTATCCAACTATGCATCTATCTATCTATCCATGCAACTATGTTTCTATGTATTCTTCTACCTGTAGATGCATCCACACATATATGTATCTGTGTTTCTATGTGCAAATGTATACAGGCATCTATCCATATATGTGTCAATGTATCTATGAATACATCTATCCATAGATACATGTATCTACACATCTATGGATACCATGATAGATGTCCACATCCATGTACCTATGGATACATGTATCAAGTAGCTTGGTTCCAGGTCTTGACTCTACAGCAACAACATCTCCTATGACTACACAGATCTACAGAATAACAAAACATGAAACGCTCAAAGTAATCACAATGCATCTCTAGTCACTTAAATCTATATTACATGATAAATCCACATTCTGTTTAATGCATTCACTTTGAAACACAATCAAGTGAACAGCTAAATACCACTTTCCAAATTAAAAAAAACAACTTTGGAAACAACAACTTCCAGAATTAAATACCAATATACACAAAGTGATCATATTACTCTAACTAGATGACTATGAACTGCATGTTACCTATGCAATCTAAAATCTAAAGATGCATACCATCCTTATGCACCTATGCACAAATACATACTGTCTAACATATATACATAATTACATGTACACATATATACATGCAAACCTGTATACATGGATGCATACAAAGACTATGTTTCATGGGATTATTAAAGAGTTCACTTGCTTTCTATATGGTTCCATACTTTGCATGTGTGCCTATGAGGACAATAATTACAAAACCCAGAACCAAAAACGAGTTACTTGAGGCAATAAATAGTTTCTTTCCTCAGTTTTCTCTTACTTTAGAGGTTTAAAGCACATAGTGAAATTGGCAATGTCAGCAAAAAAAAATTGTGGTTCACTTGCTCATTGGTTCCAAAGCTCTTTTTATAGCATAGGTGTGCATTGCCTCCAAGACTCAGATGAATCCTTGGTATTTCAAGGAAACACTCAATTGGATAACACAAAAAATGATCTAAACTATGATTTTATAATCAAAGTATCCAAATGCATTGCAGCAATGCGAAACCCAACTTCCATTTAACATGTACAATGAAAATAAACAGAACGAAAAATGCATTTGCTTCAAAGTTTTTAAAGCAATTTCAACAGATTGTCTAGCCATTGTCCACAATATGGTTTTCTATCAGCATAGTCCTTGAACCTTCTTTAGGTCTCACTACTACTTTGTTAATTCATTTTGATTGAAAGGTCAAAATGTGAAATGTTCCCAGGGATAATTATACTTATCTCTTTTAATTGTTATATATTCAAAGACTAATTAGCAATCCAAACAACCTCCCCTTTAGTCAGATGTAATTCAATGCATTAATTTTGTATCAATGAATTATGTACTTTCAGCCACTAGTTTTAATCAAAGTATGCATATGGATTCAGAATCAAACTCTCAAAATAAATGCATATATAAATGTGTCTTTTTCTTCATTACATAATGTATCTATGTATCCATAGATGCAATTATGCATATATCGATTTATGCATATATCTTTTCATCTCTTTATGCATCTATCTATATATGTATGGTTGTATATATGGGTACATGTATACATCGATTTATGTATATTTGCACCTATGAATTGCATACACACATCCATGTGTATATGCATCTATCGATGACTTGCATGGATACATGTATATATGCATCTATGGACTCATGCACCCATGTATATATGACAGCTCATTGGTTCCAAAGCTCTCTTTATAGAACAGTTGTGCATTGCCTCCAAGACTCAGATGAATCCTTCGTATTTCAAGAAAAGATTCGAATGGATAACACTTAAAATGATCTAAAACTATGATTTTATAATCAAAGTATACAAATACATTACAGCAATGCAAAACCCGACTTCCATTTAAGATGTACAATGAAAGTAAACAAAAGCAAAAATGCATTTGCTTCAAAGTTTCTAAAGCAATTTCAACAGATTGTCTAGCCATTGTCCAAAATATGGTTTTCTATTGGTATTTGTACCTATATGCAAATATGCATACATCCATGAATACATATGTTCATATCTCCATCTCTCCACGTAGTTCTATTTTCTGTGTATACATGTGCCTGTTGATGCATCCATGCATATATCTGTGAATAGCTCTACGTGTTTCTCTCTCCATGTATTTAATGTTCTTCACTACATCAGCATTTGCATGTTCTTAGTTTTATGACCTTCCATATTTATTTTTTCCATAGTATATGCATAACAACTTCCACTTTGTCTTCTGTTTTGACTCTTCTATCCATAAATATCATTATATTTTTATATCCACTCTTCTATTGTCGCATTTCGAGGAAGCTCAGGGATCTCAGTACCTTGTTTAGTACGAAGGAGAGTGAGAAATGCAACATGGGTCTTTTTTCTGTGTTTATATTGACGGACTGAGCCCTATGATGATTTTTAAAAGCATAACCAATACCAAACTAGACATTCTTCCACCCCTTGTTGCAAGAAATAATCACTTCATACCCTATTGATTCCATTCATTTCCATTTCCACCCTTGCACATCCTTTCTTCTCAAATCAAATACATTTCAAAATCCATTTATTTGCTTGTGTTGCATCATACCAATGTGTTGTGTTCCTTTTTTCATTAAATCCAGCTCTCTCATTGAAATTTTCATTTCTTGCATTTAATTGTAAGCATATAACTTACAAATGATAAATTCATACCATTTACATTCCCATTCATTCTCATATCCACCATCCCATATCCTTGCCTCCCATGTCAAATACTTTTCATAACTTATTCATACACCTTATTTGCATCTCACCATTCTCTCAATTCGCTCTATTTGTTCCACTCGCATAACTCATTTTTCTTTTTAACACTCACATATCTTTATCTATCTACACCTCAAATATACCTTCATCCATCACAACAAAATTCACACCATACCAAACAAAGAAAAAGATGAAGAAAATATCAAGGTTATGCAAATAAACACTGAGGGCTTTGAAAATAACACTCATAACATAGAGTTGTATTCAAGAGTTATTTTCAAAATGTCTTTTCTAAACCTTGTTTATTACAGATCCCTAAAAGTGCGTATAATAGTTTCTTCAAGCCTATAATGTGTAATTAGATTTAACAAATATTTACATGTTTCCATGCATTCAAATGCATCATTAGGTATCCTTTATACACTTGTTCAAAAAACAATATTGTATATGTTTCAAATGCAAATTGTTCCTTACATTTCTCGCTTTATGCACACATGCATTTATAGATTGTTCTTTATGTACCAAATTACATGGACACATCTATACATCCATGCATACATATATGTTTACATGGCTCCATATATTTATGCATTCCTTTGATATATGCATTGCTGATATATAGTTTGTTTTCCCTGTCTTCCTTTCGCTTACTACTGTAAATGCTACTTGAGCCTCAATGTGCTTTGAAAAATTTGTATTTCTACTTGATTTTAGTGTTTTCCATTCAAATTTCTTGTTCACATGTCATGTATGCTTTTCACTCTTCTTTGCATTGTGTGCACATGGATACATGTATACATGCATGCCTCAAGCATTGTTACAAATGTTTAAGATTATTTGCATTCAATACTTCAAACAAAATAATAATACATTTTTGCTTCCTTGATAAGATCATAAAGGAAATTTGTTACTGCAAATGTAAACATGCACCTATGTAAAGATACTCAGTATTCATTGCGCTTTCTTTGACTCTTGCATCCTTAAATATCATTTGTATTTTTTATATCTATTTTCTCTGTCACATTTCGAGAAGCTCATGATCTGGAACCTTGTTTAGTCCAAGGAGAGTGAGAATGGGATATTTCAGTCTTCTTTTCTATTTTCAGGTTGAGTATTACCCATCGATGCGATTTTAAAAGCATAACCACGGCACAAAGATATTCTTCCACCCCTTCTTTGAACAAAAGTTCACTCTATACCTTATCGAATCTACTCATTTCCATTTCCACCTTGCACATCATTAAACTAAAATATACATTTCTAAAAAATCCATTTATATGCTTCTCTTGCATCACACCAATGTCTTGCATTCCTTTTTTCTCTCAATCTAGCTCACTCATTCAAATTTTTATATCTTGCATTTAATTTTAAGCGTTTAACTCGAAAATGATAAATTCATATCATTTACATTCCATTCATTCTCACATCCAGTTTCACATATCCTTGCTTCCCATATCTAATACTTTCCATAGTATCTATATACTTGCATCTCATCATTCTCTCAATTCCTTCTCTTTGTTGCACTTACATCGCTCATTCTTCTTTACCACCCTTACATATCTTTATCTATCTATAGCTCAAATATACCTTCATCCATTAGAACAAAATTCACACCATACCAAAGGAAAAAATGAAGAAAATATCAAGGTTATGCAATTAAACACTGAGGGCTTTGAAAATAACTATCACAACATAGAGTTGTATTCAATACTTCATTTCAAAACATTTTTTTCTAAATCCTGTTTATTGCGGATAACTAAGAGCACATATCACAGTTTCTTGGAGGCTAAAATGTATAATCAGATTTCATAAATATATACATGTATCCATGAATTCAAATGCATCGCTGGATATCCTTAATACACTTGGTCAAAAAAAAAAATGTATTATTCTTTTGTTTTGATCATAAATGTTTTTTTTATATCTTTCAAATGCAAATTGTTTCTAACATTTTCTAACTTTGTGCACATAGGCATATATAGATTCTTGTTTACTTACCAACTTACATGGACACATGTACACATAGATGGATGCATAAATGTTTGCCTTCATCCATACATTTATGCATTCCTTCGATATATGCATTGCTAATAAATAGTTAATTTTCCCTGTTTTCTTTCATTTAATACTGCAAATGCAAATTGAGTCTCATTGTTAAAATATAGTTGTATTCAAGAGTTCTTTTCAAAACGTCTTTTCTAAATCCTATTTCTTACAGATTCCTAAAAGCACATATGACAATTCCTCGAAGGCTATAATGTATATTCAGATTTCACAAATATTTACATGTATCCATGCATCCAAATGAATTGTTAGATATACTTTATACACTTGTTCCACAAACACTAATGTATTGCTGCTTTGTTTCAGTCAATAATGTTTTTTTTTGTTCCTGTTTAAGATGCAAATTGTTTCTAACATTTCTAACTTTATGGACGCAGGCATATATAGATTCTTCTTAACATACCAAGTTACATGGACACATGTACACATCCGTGCATGCATATATGTTTACATAGATCCATATTTTAATGCTTTCCTTTCATATATGCATTCATACTAACTAGTTTATTTCTCTTGTTTTCTTTCATTTAATACTGCAAATGCAACTTCAGTCTCATCACGCTTTCAGGCTTGCTCAGGTGCCAAGGATGCTTTTCACTCTTCTATGCATTGTGTGCACGTCGATACATGTATACATGCATCCACGTATACTTAAATGCTTCAAGCATTGTTACAAATGTTTCTCTCTCAATAATTTGGATGCAAAGTGCTACAAACATGTAAATTATTTTACTGTACCTACATTTTATCTTACCTAATAAGATTCTTTATATCTTTTCAAATTATTTTTTGTTTAAAATATATACACAAAAAAATATTCATTCGTATTACATTAACAACATTCAAATCTAATTTATAAATAAAATCAATACCTTTGTACTGTTTCATCTAAGAATTTATCGTAATATTTATTCCACTTATTACATTTTAATAAGTTAAATTATTACATTTCATTTTATATATACACAAATTTAATCTTAGGTAGTAAGGTTCTTTATGATATTTTTGCAAATTACTTATTGTTTATTATATAAACACAAATTTTTATTCATATAACATAAACAACATTATAATCTTATTTATAATAAAATCAATAGCTTTCTAGTCATTCATCTAACAATTTATTGTAATATAATTACATTGTTCTATACACGAAAAATATCTTATCATATTACATAGACAGGATTTAAATCTTATTTATAATAAAATCAATAGCCTTATATAATACTAACCTTCATACTACATTAAAAAAAACATTGATTAATCTTACAAAAGTTTATACTCAAATGAGCTACCGCTATCAATCTTCCACCTAACACTACTGTTTCTATTAACACTTGCATATTGTGATATGATAAACTAAAATAACTCTATTGTATTAATTAACATAGCATGTGTTTTACAACAGTACACTAAACATAATTTTATTTACAAATAGACATACAAGCAAACAAAAGAAATATGGTAAATTTTGTTTCACCATGCATATAAATATGGGTCATGTAAAGAATGCATTTTCCTTTTTTGCCCGCACACATGTTTTTTGTAAATAGTTGCAAATGATATTTGATGCTTTAAAAATATCTCTACATCAAAACTTTGTTCCATTTAAAATGACTAATGAATTTTTCGATCAAAAGGTTTTCTAAAAAATAAAAATTAAAAAACATTGCACTGGTCATAAATAGTTTATTTCTCCTGTTTTCTTTCATTTAATACTGTTAATGCAAACTGAGTCTCCTCCTGCTTTAAGACTCGTTCAGATGCCGACTATGCATCTCACTCTTCTATGCATTATGTGCACGAGGATTAATGTATGCATATATGTCTCAAGCATTTTTACAAATGTTTCCGATTGTTTGCATTCAATAGTTAATACAAATTAATAATGCATTCTTGCTTCCTCATTAAGATCATAAAGAATCTTCCTTCTCACAGATGTATATATACACACACAAAAAAACAAGTATTCATTGGTATATCTATAAAAAAGTCCACGTATACATGGTATCCATAAATAAAATTTCCC
>VDFB02131260.1:0-11658 GCA_007258455.2 Sequoia sempervirens | reverse complement strand
AGATGGACTCTTTCTTGCTTTCCTCTCACTTCACACGCTGTCATTCTGATCACACAATGTATATTCAGCATCAAGAGGGTGATCTTTTAATTCTTTTGCTATATGTAGATGATCTCATCCTTATAGGTAGCTCATCCTCCATGATTCAGAGTGTTCAGAGAGCTTTGATGGAGTAGTTTGAGATGACAGATCTTGGTCTCCTGCACTTCTTTCTAGGTCTTCAGGTTATTCAATCTTCGGATGGGATTTCCATATTTTGGGAGAAGTATGCTCTTGATATGCTTCAGTGATTTGGCATGCTTGATTGCAAGTCTGCCCCCACTCCATTTCAGTCAGGTGTTGTTTTGTCTTCCACTTGCTCTACTCCTTCAGTAGACCCCACTTTATATAGGCAGTTGGTTGGCAGTTTGTTGTACCTGACACATTCTCATCCCAATCTTTCCTTTGCGGTTGGCCTTGTCTCTCGATTCTCCCATGATCCTCATGAGAGCCATTGGCAAGCGTACCAAATGTATTTTTGAGGTACATTCGGGCACCACTCATTATGGCATTCACTACACTGATCCTCATTATCATTGGCTTCACCGGACTCATTGACGGTCGGTAGATAAAGCCACCAATCGTAAGTCTACTCTGGCTTTTTTTTGCCTTGGTTATGGTCCTATCACATGGTCTTGCAAGAAGTAGTCTGCTATTGCATTATCATCTACAGAGGCTGAGTACCGTGCAGCAGTGTTAGCCAGTCAGGAGGTTTTATGGCTTCGGCAGTTGATGACAGAGTTTGGGTTTCCTCTAGATAGTCCCACTATTCTTTGGTGTGACAATTAGAGTGCCATTCACATTTCACACAACCCAGTGGAGCATCAGTGGACAAAGCACATTGAAATCCACATGCACTTCATCAGGCAGTTGATTCAGGATGGTTCTCTCATCTTGGAGTAAGTATTCCCAATGTGAGGGAGTAGGTTGCGACATCTTCACTAAACCTTTGCATCTCCAAGACTATCTTCACAGCCTGCTTGGGGTGAAGGAAGTTGTCCCTGGGGGATCTCAGTGAGGCCTTCCTTCCTTCATGTTTTTTTCAGCATGTTTCTTTATCTCTTTTTGGAGAGGAGTTTTTTTCCCATTGGGTTTTCTCCTTTACTCCGCTTTATAGAGATTTTGTTGTATTTGGGTACCTGATCAGGCCATGTTGCCGGGACCCTCTGTTGCATTGTAGTTCCTTTGCTTTCTTCTGCATTGTTTGTAGCTGCATTGTAGCTCATCTTAAGGGGGGGTGTTAGAGTAAAGTACTAATTAACTTTTTACTCCTCTTAAGATTTCACTTTATGCATATATTAGTCATTTAATAATTAATATTTAATTATTAAATGCTCTCTCCTTAGGGTTAGGTTTTCCTTTCGGTGTTGATCTCCTTTATAAGGATTGATCTCTTGTATTGTATTCTTCTTGATTCATTTTTTCCTCTGATAATAAATCTTTTCACTTTGTCAGAGCCAAAACCCTTGTCTTCGTTCTCTCTCTTTCTCTGTGACAGGTTTCTTGCATGCAGGTTTCTTTGGGTTCTGTGTATTTGTATTTCTCAAATCCCATACAATTTCTTTGCTATTATTAGCAGCCTTTTATTGACTTTTTCTCAGTTGGTAGGATTTGAGACCTATCTTGGAGAGATAAGATGTTTTTTGAGCTTTTAAAGCAAGATCAGCCTATTTTTAGAGGCTTGACAGTGTGATCATAAAAGTAGTATGCTTTTTTCTACTTTTAGGTAGTTTTTGAGACAGTTTGAAGCTTTTTTCCTTGTGCTTTTTTCTAAGCTCGGATTAGGGTTTCTTGAGAGTTATGTTTTGAAAGACTTAGTCTTTTCTCTCCTCTCTGTAGTTCAGATCAGATTTCCTGCTCTTATGCATTTTTGAGCTTGTGAACATTGTACTCAATTTTTTGACAGATTGACACTCTTTCAGTTCCAATAATACAACAGAGTTCTTCTTTCCATTTTCTTGTCTCAAGACTGGTAACAACAATTTGATGTTTTGTGTATTCAAATTTGAATCCTTAATGTCCTACTTTTATGAGTTTTTTGCATAGGGTTTCATGTTTTCAGGTTATATGTTGTGTTCAATGTTCTGAATCTTCATATGAATTGAACATGAAATCATGTATCAGTGAGATTGTAGGAACTATTGTAGTAAAATGGATTGTTGTGAATGGCAGGATCCAGCTTGTCAAGTTTTAATCAATCAGCAGTTAGATTCAGATTTATTTTCAGTTCATCTTTTATCCCTTTTTCCCTGAAGTTTTAGAATAGGATTTATCATTCAGAGAACCAGCTCACTTTGGAGATTCCTTCTTCATTTAGATCACCCACATCTGAAGAAGGTTTCCATGTTTTTAGTAGTTTGTTGAATACCTGATTCAAGAGGGTGTAAAACTATTGATAATGGGCTTTATTGGGTTTTGATTTCAAATAAATAGTATGGGAATAATGGGTCATAGACTTTGTGACCAATTTGATTTTCCAAGTATTTTGTTCAAGTAATGAACTTATAAGTAACTTCAGTTTGTTTTCCCCTAAGTGTTTAGAAATAATATTGTGAGTTGGAATGGTAGTTTGTAAGATCTGTGTGTTTGTTTTCTCTATGTTTTTTAATATGGAAAATGATATAATAGCACTAGACTGACTCAAAAGCATGGAATTTATGTGACCTAAATGTCTATAGCTCAAGTTGTGAAATCACAACACCCAAGCCATAGTTACCAAAGTGTTTACTTTGATCAATGCAACTTGAAAATAAAAACTGAAATGTTTGGAAACCTTTAAGGATAAATCCTTTCAAAGAGTGCAAACATAAGGCTTCTTTCACAAGTATACATTAACTCAAAGGGTTTTTGGTTTGATCATCTTGTTCAATGTTTGTTTTGATGTGTTCTTTTTATTTAAATCAAACACATAATTTGATGTCACAATTTTTTTTGAATGTAATTGGGTAAGTTTAACATTAACAAAAAATTACAACCCTAGTGGAGAGAAACCATCCTTTTTGGTGGGCCTACCTCATGCTCTGAAGAGATGATTTTACATTCAACTTATGGCATGGGCTTGTAGTCAGACTTGGAAAGTAACTTCTCAAAAGTAAATTTTGATGCACCACTTTCAAAGAATGTTTTGGATAAATATAGGGTGGCTTCTAAAAAAATTGGCTCTTAGTCATGTTCTAGGGATATTATTTTTGGGCACCTACACATGCGACATTTTGTTCAATTAAGAGCCTTTCATACCTTCTAGGTTTTTACACATCACAAGGATAATAAGGAAGAATATATTGGTATAGGACATCTGCACCTGACAAGTGTTGAAAATTCCTCACACTCACAAAAGATTTATATAGTGGTCTAGAACGAAAGTATCGCTTGGGTCACTTATGAGTTCTCTAGCACGAGATGTGTCTCAATAGGAAGACCCTCTTAGAAGGTAAAATTTAAAACAAATGAAAAGCTCAAAAATATTCTTCACTCACCCAAGATCACCAAAATGGTGTGAGGGGAGAAGACAAAACACTTCAACTTTCCAATCAATGTATACACAGAAAACAATTCATTGCAAATTGATTAATTTTAAACACCTCGAGTGGTGTTATCCCCAAAAATATGTGAGTAAAAATGAAAATTTCTTTTTATCTTTGTACTGATTGAAGTATTCAAGACATTAAGCAGTTAAGATAGAAATGGTGTGAAAACAATCAAGAAACATTTGTTCATTTTAAGCCCCAAAGTTTAAGTGTTTCTAAGAAAATTAGGCATGGTCATTAAATAGTCAACAAATGTAAATCGTGCATGCATCAACAAAATGAAAAACATTTTGCACTCTTTTTATGCACCAAATTTAAAGGTTCCTAATTATGAAAGCATGAAATGTGTTCATTTTTAGAGCCCAAAATTGAAGTGTTTTATGTTTTTTTTATGAGCATCAAAAGAGAATTCCTACTTTAGAAAGCTTTAAATTGTTTATTTTAACAACACCAAATTTGAAATGTGAGAGTTGTGTTGCTCATTTTAGAGCACCAAAAAGATATTCATACTTTAGAAAGCTTCAAAATGTTAATTTTAACAATGCCAAATTTGAAGTGTGAGAGTTGTTCATTTTAGAGCACCAAAGGGAAATTCCTATTTTAGAAAGCTTTCAAAAATGTATATTTTAACAACACCAAATTTAAAGTGTGAGAGTTGTGTTGTTCATTATAGAGCACCAAAGGGAAATTATTACTTTAGGAAGCTTCAAAATGTTCATTTTAACAACACTAGATTTAAAGTGTGAGAGTTGTGTTGTTCATTTTAGAGCACCAAAAAAGAGATTCCTACTTTAATAAAAAAATTATTTGGTGGCTCCAAAGATCTTGGCCCTATTGTCTTCTCTGCACAAAACAAGTTAGTATTTTTCAAAATCCTGCAAAACAACCAAAATGTTAGCAAGAAAGGTCATTACAATAGTCTAGGATTAGTGCGCTTGTCTTCTAGAGCAAATGCTTAGAAGAAAAATAAAAAGCTAAAAGAAAATCCACAAAAGCTCAGAAATATGGAAAAAGCTCAAATTTTTCATACAAGTGCAAACCTAAAAAGAAACAAAAGCAAGCTTTTCGGAGAAAAAGTGCTAATCTTAGAGAAAAGGTGAGCTTTCCATGGAAAAAACACTAAATTTGTGGAAAATGCTCATAATTCTTGACAGTCAAAAGTGAGCTTTTGTTGGGCAGTCTGTGAAATGTCTCCAAAAGGCTCCCAGAATCCTATGACTTAAAATTTTCTCATTAAAACATTAGTAAGGAGGACCTAGGTCCCACTAGGCATGCCGAAATGTGTGAAGGGGAAGGAATCCATAAGGAAAATGATGCAAGATCAAGATAAAATGCAAGATTGAAATTAGAAAATTATCTAATTCAAAAACACTTAATCTATCATATTCCATCACTCATGAAATGTACAATCTAATATATTTGAATGAAATGAAATCCTAAGATTAACACACTGAATTCAAAAACAAAGGAGAGATTACTATCCCATGTTGGAGTGTATTTGCATTATTTTGGGTTGTTCATATCATTACAAAGCCTCCATTGCTTACATGCAAAAGCTTGATGAACAATGCTTGGTTGATCGAAAAGGTTGAGGCTCTATCAATGGTTATTGCGACAACACTTTGTTGCATAAGGTAAGTTGAAATTCTCATCCTTATTTTTGTGGAGAGAGGTTTTTTTATAGAAAAAGCAATTTTGAATCAACTATCCAGGTCGCATTGGAGAATATCTAGATCAACGGTCAAAATGAGTTGAAAGGATTTAGACATGAGGAGATTGTGCAAAGTTGATTGCACAATTAGGGTGATTGAAGAATAGATTGACTAGTTAGGATTTTGATTGCTTAGTTAGTAATTGATTGATCAGTTAGGGTTTAGTTAGGAATTGGATGGTTGAGTTAGCAAAATAGATTGCTTAGTTAGAAACCCATGATTTTCTCAATCAAAAAGTGGGTGAGGAATATTAATTAATTAATTCCATTTTTATTTGATTTTGATTTTTGATAATTTGAATAGTTTGGTTAGTTATTCAAATTTTGGAGGGAAAGTGTGATAATTAAATTATTATGATTTACTAATTTAATCAATTTTGAGGAATAAGGTGAATTAGTGACGTAATCAAATAATTAGTGTTGTTTGACTAATTAGGATGAAGTAAGATAAGATTAGGACTTTATTAAATAAATGTTATTTATTTAATTGGTAGAAATGATGAAATGTGAATTAATAAAATAACGTTGTATCATTCGATTAATAGTAGAATTAAGATTTTCAAGACCTTATTAAATAAATGGTATTTATTTAATTTCTCAAGAATGATGAAAAAGTGAATTAATTAAATAATGTTATATTATTCAATTAATAGAGGAAATAGGGTTTCAAATTTTGTTCGATGTTGTTCCATGCATTCTAAGATGTCATGGGATGATTTCGAGATGATTCGAAATGTTTCAGAGATGTTATGAGTTGATTCAGAGTCATTATGAGTTGATTCAAAGTCATTCCAAGTTGATTTGGAGCCATTTTGAGACATTCAAAGTTAATTCAAAGTTATTTTGAGTTGTTTCAGAGTTATTCTAAGTTGATTCGGAGTCATTTTGAGTCATTATGGAGTCATTTCGAGACATTCTAGAGTCATTTTGAGACGTTTCAAGTTGATTCAGAGTCATTTTGGAGTCATTTCGAGATGTTCTTAGTTGATTCAGAGTCATTTCGAGTTGTTTTGGTTGATTCTAAGTTGTTTTGAGACATTCTAAATTTGTGATAAGTGTTAAGTAGGTTTTACATGTTTACAATAACATCATCATCCATTAGGGGCATAATATAGATTTGTTAGTCTAAGCATTTTAAAATCATTTGCATAGCATAACATGTGCATAGAAAAGATACTAAAAAAATGCATCCATCGATAAACATCTGCATAATCATAACATCACATCACATAATATAGAATCATACATTGCATCACATCACATAAAATAAAATCACATCGCATATAGAAAATTAAATACATCCATCCATAATGCATAAATAGAATAGAAACATCTCATAATCGAATCACATCATATATATCAATAATGTAACTATCATGGTACAAAGACTCAGGATCAAATGTGTATGTATCAATCAAATGTATACAATGCCCATAGGGCTATAAAAAATGGAGCTCATGGATCTCAAAAAGAATAGTGTCACTAATGAAAAATGTGAGCTATCCCTAATGGTTTTTCCCCTCACCCAATTTTCTCTCAAGTTGGTCTTGCCTCTATCCTATCTACTGCGAGAACTCTGGCACCCAGGCTACTGGAGGCACTGCTTGCCGATAGTGAACTTTGTAGTACTCAACCTCTCTCACTGCATCTCAGTACATCTGTCTTAGGACTATCCTACCTTGAGATGCTGCTATCATGCTCTCTAGCTATTGGCATCGACCCACCTCCTATGCCAATTACAACTCTATAGCCTATCGCTATTGTACAACCTAATCTTGCTTCGCTGTGAGGGCCTAGACCTACTGTCGAGCTTGGTCCCTCTCTATCATCAAGATTGCAACCTATTCCTAAAGCTATTGTATAAGTGCATCCCTCTAATCTAGCTGAGGTGGTGATGGTGGCTGGTCCCTAGGTGCATCTCTCTGCTGATCCCTAGGGGCATCTCTCTATTTTTGCCCATCCCCCTGATCTCTTTGTTCTCATTGATCTAGAGGTGGTTTTCCTCCTCCATCTCCATCTTCATCTTTTTCTCCTCATCCTCCTCGCCCCCGCCCCCACCCTACTATCTAGCCTTGGGGTCTTTGCTACATAAGGACTGTCCTTGGCATTGTCAACCAGACTAGTGGCCTGAACCAGTCAACATAAGCCTATGTAGTATTGAGGTATGCCTACCCCTAATATGCCTACCCCTAATCTTATGGCCACGGTCTAGCTACTAGTTATCTAAAGCTATCCACTGCATCCTTTGGTGGGATCGGTCGACCCCATGTAGTCTACTTGGTGGTGTGAGCAAAAATGGCCATGTATTGGTCGTCTGGCTTATCCTGAATGTCACCAAACTATCTGACTACTTGATCTAGAAGGTAGCGCTCAATCATCATGTGCTCTTTATCCTACATCAACTTGTCTTGCCTCACAAAGAAAAGGTGTTGTACATCATCCTACCGTACATGCATCCCAAGCCAAGGTCTCCATGTGAATGTGGTCATCTCATCAATGACCCTCTGCTAGTGAGGGATGCTAGTCTATCCTATGTGAGAAAAAAGTAAGAACACCCCTATATCACAATAGTACTAGGTCATCGAACTCCAAATCAACCACTATAACCCATGGGCGAAGCATGCCAATATGCTCACAGGCCCAAATATGAAGAAGTGTGACCTCGGCTTTGATAGCTTTGTTGTCGCAGTACATGAACTTGTTCAAATCATGGTAAAGTGAGGCCAAAATCACTAGTCCCCAATGCAAAGAAACACCTCCAAAAGAGAATCCACTCCCAAGCTAGACCCCATCTTGGGCTGAAATATTGGCCCCGCCGATCTAGAGCTATAAGTCTGAAAATAATAACCGCCACAATCAATTGAAAGGTGGACACTCAACCTCTGTAATGTTCAAGCTCGATTTATCCCTCAGTGAAGAAAACCTCATCAAGCCCCATAATCTCATAGCATGCATTTTTGTCAGCGTCTATGTCATGAATAACCCTCTTACCATGGGTGGGAAATCAAACAATCCACCAGACATTCTCTAGTGTGACGGTCACCTCGTTGGTGGGAAGATGAAAAGATGATGTCTCACAATGCCATCACTTAGCTAGTGTAGTCATCATACCCAAGTGTTCCCTAATAGTGGGTTTTTACATGATGTACCATAGCCCGATCGCTTCAACGTGCTCCTGAGGCAACTCATGTAAACTAGACAATTTGCTAAGAATTAGGGATCGGTGCTTGCGTGAATGAACCAGATCTCTTTTCTCTTGCACCCAATAAAGCCACAACGCCAAGTTTTGTAAAAAATCAAGATCCCATTTGAGGTTTTCGTGATCGAAACAACAAAGGCGTCATTGTTTTCAAATGTGTCACTATTTGGAAGCTCCAAACTACACCGCTGGAGGCCCCAAATCTTAAACTCCGTTGCAGCATTGTAATTTGACCACGCATCTGTTTGACCCAAAACCCTAAACTCCTAACTGATTCACAATGATTCCATTTGCATATGTGGCACCATTTGGAGTTTGACCCCTAAATCCCTAACTATGATGCAACGTCACAAATTGCAATAGTGGCACACTTTAGGCCCGAGCGGTGCCAATTCTACCCTTTAAGTGGCACCAAACTGTGTTGTTGGACTAGTTTAACTTTCTAATCCTATTTAATGCACACAAAAATAAAAAATGCAAGTTGGGTTAGGGTCACATACCAATGTTCCTATGCCTAGAAGTCATTAGTAGACTCCCACTCACTCAGAGATGTGTCAGGGAAGCACTCTTTGCGCCATCTTGCATGAAGGTCAGAGCTCAAAATAGGAAATTTCTAAAGTTTGAATGTGCAAATGAATTGAAAGTGACACCTCGAGATCTATTTAAGCATGAAAATTAGGGTTTTTTACCCTATTTAGTTGTCAACCTAGGGTTTTACGCCCTTGATCACGTTTTTCCTAATTGAGGCTCATTTTGCATCTTTTTTCCACATTTTGGCATGTTTTTGGTATCTTGGAGCCTTTTTGGACCCGTCAAGCAGCTTGTCCTCTTTTTTTGCGAGATCACCCAAAAATCCAAATTTATGTTTGATCTCTCAAGGGGGCATTATACTAGCATAATTTGTTCACTGGGGCAGTAGTGGGGCATCCAAAAAAATAAAAATAAAATTGAATTTTGATCTCAACAAGTTTATTCTTTGAACCAATGCAATAGGTACATTGCTTCAAAGAAGGTAAAAATGTAGACACGTAAAATATACTGATTGATCTCATACATTTTATCCCAATTTACTAACACCAGCTCATCTTGAATCATCCCCTTTGCTAACCATTTAATCAAATAAATATTATTTGATTAAATTCATCATATTTCATCTTTCAGTTAAATAAATCATTTTGTTTGATTAAATCATCATATTCTCCTCTTTAATTAAATAAATCAATTTTATTTAATTAATTCATCAATCAATCCTAAAGTCATCTGTTTAATTAAATAAATCAATTTTATTTAATTAACCTCTAAAGTCATCTTCTTTAAGTTAAAGAAATTAATCTTTATTTGATTTAATTCTAACACCATCCTCTTTAATTAAATAAATCAAACTTTATTTAATTAAATCTAATAATCATTATTCCTCTCATTTTGATTTAAATTAATCCAAAAAATTAAAGCAAAATGTCAAATTAGCTAATCTTCATCTAAATTAATCAAAATCTTGATAAATCCTAATTCTAATCCCTCAAATCCTCTATATTTTGCAACTTGTGCAAGTAAATCAATTTAATTGATTTATTAAATCCTCCATTTTCATTCAAAAAGGCATAAAGTTGGAATATTCCTTAAATTTGAAGAATTCCTTCCCAAAGGACTTATCCATCCAACAAGGCATTAAAAGCCTCTTACATGTCCTTTTTCTTGAGCCAAGTGGAATTAACTCTCTTTTCTTCTCCCTCCAACATGTCACTTCTCCCATTTCAAATATCCACCTAATGGCATTAATGCGCACATTCATCAAAATGTGCTCCACCTCTATCCACTCACATGTTGACAAGTGGCATTATGTTATTGGTTGATATTTTTTCCCACATTCATCCCTTTTGCTTATTCCTCCATCATTCTCTTCTATAAATAGAAGGCTCTTTTCCTAATTTGGGATCCACAACTTCATGCAACATCATTATCTTCATGTTTTGAGAAAATTTCATCCATTTTCATAGTTTTCATCATTTCATAGCTAGGTTATGGAAAAATTTATCATGGAGCACCATTGATCATCTTCAAGATTGAAAAGAATTGGGAAAGGGCTATTTTCCACATCAAAATAGAACCAATTCCCCCATGGGATTGAGAGTTTGAGCATTTGGATAGGATTTAATAGTTTTTTATTTGTGTTCACTTTATTTCTTGTTTTCATGCTTCAAATGAATATTATGGGGAATGATGGTTTTAACTTGCATAATGGACTAATATTGTTTTTTTTGTTTGTGTTTGTGCAGGTCTAGATCCACCATTCACAGTTACTAATAGTATTTTGAATTTTTTTTATGTATTTTCATGAAATTCTATTTCATAGAGTTTTAGTCCTATTAGGATTCCCCTTTCTTTTTAGTTATGGGTTGAATAATTCAGTCTTAACTATATGCTGTGATGTTTGAGAGTGGAAGTTAATGATTGTAGTTAGTTGTTGTTTTGAATAAGTTTCCCTCTAGCTTGTATATGGCTGATGGTTGAATCCGTAGATAAGTTAGCTGGTTTTTCTTTAGTCTTTTCACTATTAGTTATTTTCAAATTTTAAGACATGATCAATATTCAGAATGATTGAATACAATTTGTGAGAAGATCTTATGTAATCTTTTATGATATGAAATGAATGGGGTCAATCTTATTGAATGCATAGATTCAATTATCTATATTTGGTTTCAGTTAAGTGAGAACAACCACTTGAGTAGGCCACTCAAGGTACTATTCTTCACTTCATTTTCCAGTTATTTATTTATGTTCAATAGTTGTTTTCATTTATCATTTACTTCATGAACTCTATGCAAGATAAACTAGAATCTCATACTTTTCTTATTGTTAGTGAATGTTCATGAACATGCATAGAATGGTTAACTAGTAGTACTCTAGAGGTTAATTTAGTTCAATCAATAGTTTTTTTCAATTTTGAGTTGATAAAATGATGTGTTGTTATTAATAGTTTTGTTACAATCTAAGCTATAGGTACTCGTAGCCACTAGTTCTAGTTATGTCTTTTACTGTTTTACAATTTTGTGAATTACCAACAAGTAGAATCCCTTGGATATGATAGTTTAGGTAGTTTTTTAAGTCTTTAAAGGCACATACAATGTTGCACCATCACAAGTTTATAAAACTTGGGTTGACATTTTAATGTAGTCTTTGCA
>VDFB02131259.1:0-31729 GCA_007258455.2 Sequoia sempervirens | reverse complement strand
TATAACCATTGAAAGTTCTTTGGTCAAAAGAGGAATAATAAAACTTGACAAGGATAATCCTAGCTCATCCAATCATCATAACAATCAGGACAAGTCTAAATTTTGGGCTCGCAACAAGAATGTGGTGAATGATGGTGTTGTTGATGCAAATTATTTCTCGACGAAGCCATTTGTCCTTAGTACTCCAAGTGCTCCTCGCAACAACAATTATAACAATGTCAACTCGGTCACAAATCAAGGAAACAATCCTCCTCCTCTGAGAAACAATGTGAATCAACATTCTACTCCTAATCAAGGGACTTCCAACAATCAAGGTTACCAAGGAACCAATCAGAATAACAACTCCTTAGGGAATACCTCGAATACGAATCCACAACGATTTTCATTCTTCTCTAATAGAAGAACTTACACTCCACTGGGTCAATCTTTGGAATCTGCATTCAAAGAGTTGATGGCTAAAAATTTCATTACCTTGCCACCTCAATGAAACTATGAACCCAGTGTGAAGCCTCCATCATGGAATGAGGCATACTATTGTGACTATCATCGGTGCAAAGGTCATCGCACAAATAACTATCAAGCCTTGAAGAATACCATTCAAGACTTAGTCGAAGATGGCACCATCACAATAGAAAGACATCAACAATCAAATGAAGACCACCAAGAATTTCGCAACCCTTTTCCCAACTATCAAAAAGGTGAGTCTTCGGGAAAAAGTGTGAATCATATTGATGATCCGATAATCAATCATATCTACACTGACGACGAGCAGGTCAATGTTATAAAAGTCAAGGAAAAAATGGAATATAGGGAGGTCAATGCAACGATAAGGGCACAAGCTAAAGTTGTCTTAAAGGGTGCCTCTTCAAAATCCGTTGGGCCTCCACCTCAACATCAATATGACTTAGTTAATAAACTTCAAAAAACTCCTGGTCAGATTTCTATCTTAGAACTCCTGAAGATTTCCCCAGCACACAAGGAAATTCTAGAAAAGGCCCTTGTTGAAACAAATGTATCCACTGATCTGGATGTGGATCAATTTCAAGCCATGGTGGGACACTTGTCCTCACCCACATGCCTCTCATTCTCTAAAAAGGATGACGTTTCCATAAATCATCCCCATAATTCATCATTATACTTAGAAGTCATTGTCCACAAGTTTCGTGTAAGACGGGTTCTAATAGATGGAGGTGCTGGTTTGAACATATGTACCATGAAGTTAGTTTAGGATTTAGGATTTTCTAAGGACTCCATTGATCCCAGAAGAAAGATTACTATTAAAACCTATGATGATGAGGAAAGAGCGACCAAGGGTTTAATCATGCTACTAATCAGAGTGGGACCTGTTATCAAAAATACTTTTTGTCAAGTATTAGACCGTGACCTTGCATACAACATCTTGTTGGGTCGTCCTTGGATCCACGAAATGCAAGCTGTCCCATCTACATATCATCAATGTCTTAAGTTTCCTTATGATGGACATGAAATCACGATACCAACTGATAAATCAAATGTCCAAACTTGTGCCAACATCAAAGCTAGTCAAGATACTTTGGTTCCTAACAATCGAGAAGCTCGTGCTAGTACTTCTCTCAAGATTGATACACAAATCAGTCAGTTAACCAATAGTTTTGACAAGAAATTGAAATTTAAGGACCATGGAGTTGGGGAGTACTCTCTCTGTTTGGCTAATTTACCTACATCACCTCGGTCACATGGACAACCTTCTATCACACAACATCAAATATCAGCAACATCAACATCAACGCAACCACCAACAGAGCCAAACACAAAGTTTAATGGATGATTCATCAAAGAAAAATTCCCCATGGAAGATCCTGAGGATAGAGAAATTCTAAACTGGCTCTATAAAGATGAAGATGAAGCGGTTTTTAATGTCAAATTACCAACAAATATATATGGAAAAGGGTATTCAATCATGCAAAAGATGGGCTATGATAAGGGTCCTATTAGAAAAAGAAAAGGAGTAGTTGAGCCTATTCACCTTCGAGGACTTGCTGCGAAAGAGAAAACTGGATTAGGCTATGATACTAACTCAAAAGAAGGAACATCCAAACAACTGCATGGTACTGTCTTCACATTGCAAGAAGGTTCAGATTCAAGAGAAGCATGTTTGGCAACAATTCATAATTACATGGATAATCACTCTAACACAGACTCTGCTAAATATGAATGGGACACCATTTACAATGATGAGTTCTGGAGGGACAAAGAGGTTGATGTAATACACCAGTATACCCCAACTCTAATCGAAGGTGAAGGTTCAGGGACCCAAACACGAGAATCTGAACTACAAGGTGACTATGATTCTATAGATACTGAGTCAGATTTAAATGAACAAGATTATCATGATAACAGTATCATCATTGATCCACCTCATACCTCAGATCCTATGGTCAACTCCGTTATGACCATAACCATAGCTGATTTCACGCAACCCGATGACCCGCTATCTTTGATCCATCCTGATCTCATTGATTGGGATTCATCCGAACCTATTGACATACCTATGTTTCCAAGCGATTATTCCATCATCAACTTCCTTTCTGTGGATGACGCAAATGATTGTTCCACTAGTGATTTTTGGCATAGAGTCTTTAATCAGGAGAGTGTCAATTCTCCTAGCTGCAAAAATAAAAATAAAAAAGAAAGATCTAATGGTGAAAACCAGAATCTGGCAGTGTTAGATCAAACAAAAGATAAAATAAAGAGTGTATCAGATGGTGAAAACCTTTTTAAGGCACCAGATGATGGGAATCTTGACACTCTCCCAGAGCACTACCATGAGTGATTACCTATCTTGATTGAGCCTACACAAGCCGTCAATCTTGAAACTCCAGAAAAACCAAGGATTTTACAATTAGCTGCATCAATGATAGAGCAAGAAGTACCAGAGTTCGTAGAGTTTCTAAGAGCAAATCAAGTCAGATTTGCTTGGTCTTATGCGGATATGCCAGGTCTTGATCCTGATCTTATCATGCATCACTTGTCTATCAGGCAAGGGTTAAGCACGGAAACAAAACTTAGAAAGATGCACCCCATGTTGCATTATTGTTTAGGAAGAATTGAAGCTCCTTGATGTGGGCTTCGCCAAGATCAATTGACTACACAAAATGGATCTCCAACATCATTCCTATATCCAAGCCAAATAAAAGTGTCAAAGTGTGCATATATTTTAGAGATCTTAATAAAGCATGTCCTAAGGATGACTCCCCACTTCCAAACATTGACACTATAGTTGATCGGCGGTAGCCATACCATGTATTCATTAATGGATGGGTTTTAAGTTTACAACCAAATGGAATTGCACTTTCGAAGGTGAAAAAACTAACTTTCACATGTCCATGAGGGCACTATTTGGGCGTCATGCCTTCGGTCTAAAGAATCAGGGCTACCGAGGCCATGGCTGTGACATGATGCACACATTCATGGAATATTATGTAGATGACATATTAGCAAAGTCATAAACAAGAGAAGGACATCTGGAAATATTGTCCAAAACATTTGCAAGATTGGAGAAGATCAAAGTTTGCCTCAATCCCAAGAAATGTGTTTTTGGGGTCACATATGGAAAACTCTTAGGATACATAGTATTAGGAAAAGGAATTGAAGTAGATCCTACCAAGGTACAGGAAATTATGGAAATGCCTCCACCAAGGAATATCAGTCGATTAGGAGTCATTCTGAGGCGGCTTCAATCTATATGAAGGTTGTACACAACTAGGCTGACGAATCTACCACCTTTCACATCGAATGTTTCATGGAAATTGGGATGACAGAGTGCAAGATATATTTTCAACAAATCAAATAGTACTTAATGACTCCACCAGTTTTAGTACCACCAAATTCAAACAAACCATCGATCTTATATATTGTCGCAATAGAGACATCTTTGGGTGCATTGCTAGCACAAGAAGACCATAAAGGGAAAGAGCGTGCAATTTATTACATCAGCGAGGAACACTAACAAGTCCTTAGGCTCAACTACACTACCGCCGAGAGCGTAGTGGTAATTCGCACAGCCTCACAAAAATTTTGGCGTGCATTAGCTCATACAATGGTTCTTGTTTAGATTGATCCACTCAAGTATTATCACGATGAAAGCAAAGCATCATTTAATGAGAGGTTATTAAAATGGAGTGACGGTCAGGTGAGTTTGATATCCATTATGTTGATTATGTAAGGCGATCAAAGGGATGAGATTATCCATTTGGTCCTTCGACGGAAGCACCACTACAGCGAGGATCATCCCCTACATTTAGTTTCGGATCTCGTTAATGCTTTCTTGTAGAATCAACAACCATTGTCCTTATATTTTGATGGTTCTTTCACTCAACATAGATCGGGGGCAGGCATACTTTTTGTCACCCCTCAAGGACACACCATTCCTTGATCATATAGGCTGATGTTTCCATGCACCAACAACATAGCCGAATATGAAACATTAATCACTGGACTTAAAATAGCATTGGAATGGAGGATTACAGAATTACAAGTGTATGGCGACTCACAGTTAGTCATTAATCATATCAATGATGATTATCAGACCAAATATGACAAAGGGTACTTATATAAAAGATGGTTTGAGCTTAAAGAAATTGCTTTGTGGACATCAAATTCACGAGTTTGGGCGATAAGCAGCGATGCCATTTCGTGCATATTGTTACAACTCCCGGAAAATCGGGCTTCGTTGAATTTTTGGTGGAACAATCATTTACTGCATTTTGAAAGCCGATGTTTGAAATGCTTGAATTTGGGATCAGGTGCTGGTAGGGAAAGATTTATGCCTACCTAAAAGATGATATCTTACCACCTGATTTATCCCGTAACCAAAAGCAAAATTTTATCTGCCAATCCTCTTGCTACACTCTTATCGCCGACACCCTTTATAGCCATGGTCTTGATGGTACTTTAATCCAATGTCTTGAACGTGACGAATCTGACAAGGCTTTACAAGAAGTTCATGGTGGCATTTGTGGTACTCATTCGAGTGGACTAACCTTATCCAAGAAATTGATTAGAATGGGTTACTACTGGCCTACAATGGAGAGGTAATCATTCACTTTTGTGAAAACGTGCTCAAAATGCCAGATTCATGGGAATCTCGTTATACACCCGGGCTTTGTATTTCGCCAACTGGCCATTAGCCAATGGGGTTGAATTCTAGTAGGCAAGATTCATCCTTCATCATCGAATAGGAATAAGTTCATCACAACCACATAGTACTTTACCAAGTGGATTGAGGCAGTACCTCTTACTAAAGTTATTGGAAAATAAATATCATCGTTCATACTCAACTATATTATTTGTCGGTATGGCATTCCCAACTCCATTATTACTAATAATGGACAACCTTTCAAGAATCGAGATGTTGATGAAATTTGTGAGAGATTTCATATTCAACATAGACATTCAACACCTTACTATCCACACGGGAATGGCCAAACAAAGGCCTCAAATAAGACTATACTAAATTTTTTAAAGAAGGCGTGAATGATTGAGGAAGATTGGCATGTTCAGCTCAATCCCCTTGCTTAATAGACCTCTGAACCAGTTGTCCGCGCATGTGAGAACAGCATGTTGCTCTTGTCTACTGAATGCTTCCTAGAGTTGAGATTCCCTCGCCCAGAGTCTCATTGAAAGGTCTCACAACAAATGATGACTATAGAGTTTCCCAACTGCAAGAGCTAGAACTCCTAGATGAAAAGAGACAAAGAGTAGCTGACCATTCGAAAGCATACCAACAGATGATGTCTCACAGCTATAATCACAAAGTAAAGCCATGTACCTTTTAGGTTGGTGATCTTGTTCTAAAAGAGAACCCACGTAATCAACAAGATAAAGAAAAGAAAGGAAAGTTTGAACCAAATTGGCTAGGCCCTTATGTGGTTATCGCAATCTACAGTTCAGAGGAGCCTACAAGCTATCGACGCCAGAAGGGGACCTGTTTGAAAAACCTATCAACAACATGCACTTGAAGAAATATTATGTTTAAATCAGCTATCATCATCCATAAATGTCCTGAAGAAATACAAAAAAATTAGAAAATGTCCTGAAGAAATACAAAAAAGTCAGAAAATGTCCTAAAAAATAAAATCATCATAGGGTGAAAACTTGGCAACAGGTAGTCTATTGACAAGAAAAATGCAATAAAAATAAATAGTGAAAATCTGGCAAATAGACGCTATTGGTAGCTCTCCATCTATTTGTTCATATTCTACACTTGGCTTCTCAGCCTTCATTTTATGCATCTTTCCATCATCTTAGGGTCATACCAGCATCATGCTACCATCATTTTCCTAGAGCGATAACGTCTTACCATGGCTTGATTATTGTACATATTCATTTCAACGAGTTATGTTAATACTGGGGACAAATGCCGACATACTGGGGGCAATCAAATTTCAGGTTTTATCGAAACAACTAGACAATGACATCAAATCCAATCATGCGAACAAACAATCAAATCTTATGAACACCTATCCAATCATTGATCCATATCACAACAGTTTTCAACAAGTACCATATCCTGACTCATATCTAGATGATCTAAAATATGAATAATGTTTGGAATAGCAGTATTATATTTTGAACAATGGTTGTTTGATTTTTGATATCATCTCTCTGGAGCACACTCGATGATGTACTGAACTAGAGTGGTGAGGAAAGAGAATGATTTTTCTTTGTCTGTTGTCTTGAGGTTCACTATCAATCTGGTGCAAATATGTCGCGAGACATGATTTCCAAAGCGTATCATTGATGACAGTTCCACATTTGCATTAGAAAGTGGTTCATCTTTCTTTGTTTATGCAAGGAATGCTCAGGTCATCTCAGTTCATTTATACCTCGATGCTTGTGTTTACGTGCTATATCAAAAATCATGAAAGTTGTACTCAGGTCATCATTAGTGCTAATTTACCCTCTGATGCTTGTACATACTTCCAAAATTTTAAAATGCTCTATGATGATTCAAGAAAGCTAACAAAAGGCTCAAAAAATGGTTGGTTTCATTTAGTTGCATTTCATCTCGCTCATTGTACATATCTGCATACTGGATTTGCATAAGAGTTTTGAAAGGCTAACAAAAATATCAACGGCTGTCATATCTCTTTGGACTATTTGTGGAGGACATTTGGACATTTGTTTCATTATCACCTTTCATTTCATTATCATTGCATTAATCATTATCATTTCATCTAGGTCCTATCATTTATCATTCATTTGCATCCTCTATCATCTTCATATCATTATCCTTTCATTTCATTATCGTTCATTTCATTATCATATCATATCATTAACATCTCACTTATCATTTTCATATTCATTTCATTTTCATTTTACACATTTGCATCTCATTTATCATTTCATTATCATATCATTTTCATTATCACATCATTCATCATTTCATATTATCATTTCATTATCATTTCATGTCATTCAAATTCTTCATCATTTCATTATCATATCATTCATCATTTCATTATCGTTCATTTCATTATCACATCATTCATCATTTCATATTATCATTTCATTGTCATTATCATTATCATTTTATGTCATTCAAATTCTTCATCATTTCATTATCATATCATTCATCATTTCATTATATCATTCCATTATCATTATCATTTCATTATCATTTCATTATCATTTAATTTCATATCATTTCATTATCCTCTCATTTATCATTTCATTATCATTCATTTCATTATCATATCATTTCATTATCCTCTCACTTATCATTTCATTATCATATCATTTCATTATCCTCTCACTTATCATTTCATTATTATTTCATTTCATTATCCTCTCATTCATCATTTCATTATCGTTCATTTCATTATCCTATCATTTCATTTCACTTATCACTTATCATTTCATTATCACTCATCTTATTTCATTTCACTTATCACTTATCATTTTCATTATCGTTCATTTCATTATCATTTCATTTCATCATCCTTACAAATCATTACATTTCATCACATATCATTTATCATCTTATCATACATTTCATTATTATTAAACATTTCACTTCATATCATTATTCATATCATTTATCATTTGTCACATTACATTCATATCATATCTTTAATCATCCTATCATTTTTCATATCAATTCATATTACAAATTCATGATGCATATCATAAACACAACATTCATTTTCCATCATATTATCATTATTTACTTGCATTTGAAAATCCAAAAACAAAAATTCCATACATGCATTTTCATATCATTTTCCAAACAACATTTTTTTATAAAACATATCAAATATCCCATGACATATTCTCATAATCACATCATAGGTCATCCACCTGCATGACATCATTAGTATGCATCATCAATTACTTTTCATCATCATCATAAACACATCGTATCAAACCATCCTGCATATCATGTTAGTCATCAAATCATTAAAATGCATACCAAAATCCATAACATATAGAAATAAATGGACATCACATCATCAAAAATCATCATCGTTGCATATCATCGCTCATCATAAATAATACAAATATCCAATATCCAAGGAAACTGAAAAGTACAAAGAGAGATACATGGGATATGATAAAAAATCACATATATATGCTCCAAAAATGATATACATCATAAATTAGCTGGTCGATGCCCCTGATGGAGCTAGTTCGGAAGGAGGTGGCCTGCCACTGGTACCTGCATCTAGATCTTGCCGAGGCCCAGTAACCCCCATGCTCTGTGTGGCTGTCCGTGACCTACTCCTGGTCCTATTATGAGACCATGGGAATGGCTCCTTGCACTCAGGAGGACACAACTCCTCATATCTGACATGGTAGTACTCTGCCTCCCTCGCCATCTCCATGCCCTCACCAATCACCTCTCACAAAGATGCACTATCTACAGTGCCCATAAGCCTCTGAGCGACACCCTCGGCCTCCACTGCCCTCCGTCTCAACACATCCCTCTCTGTCATCAACTGGGCTATCTATGGGTTTGGGGCAGGCTGAGATGCCTATGCCTGTGCCTGAGCCTGTGTCTGTGCCTGAGCCTGCGACTGTGCCAGCTGTGCAATCAATCCCTGTGCCTGCACCAATTGACTCTGCAACTGCACCTGCTGTCCATGCAACATCTGTACCTGGGCCTGAAGGGTATCTATTTGTCCCTGTCGTGACTAGGAACCAACCCTGATCACTGTCCTCCGCCCAATCCCTGTCCTCGGCCTCCGCATGATCTGGACACCCCTCAGAATATCTGGCCTCGGTCTCCCTGGAACCTGCCCCTCATCCCCGCCGGCATCCCCATCATCCCCATTAGAGCTATCCTACTCCTCTCCGCTCTCCTCCTCACCTCCCCCAACTGCTGCCTGCTCCCCACCCGCCACATCCTCCTGCCTCCCTGCCCCTGGCTGAGGTACCACCAAAATGGGTGTTGGCTCATCGGGATTGGTAAACCGTGGAAAGGGATGTGTGTGATAATATACTGAGTACTCATCGGACATACCAACATCAATAACATCTCGCTTGTCATCCCATGCCTTGGGCGCTAGAGCTGTATACTCGATATAAGCTATTTGGTATGAAATACCAGGTCCCTATCCTGCCTTATCCTTGTTTCGCGCATAGTGAGCAACTCCCTGAGACATACCCTGAGTAAATCCAAATTGTCGCTGTACTCGCATGGACAAAAACCTCTCAATGATGAAAGGGGTCCTCCCTATCAAAAATCGCGGAATACCTACAAATGGCATCTCCAGGTGATCTGTATCCCATGGCTCACAATCTAGGTATGGCCACCATATCACTGCATCAAGATCATCTAGGCACCGTCTCCAGTAATCCACCTTGCCCAGCTTGGGCTGAACAAGGAACATAGCATAAGCATTCACATAAGGTCTCCCTAGTGGCCTCACTCTGGGACAAGCCAGTCTCGTCACTGCCATATGCTCCCACGCCCAGATCTGAAGCAATGTCACGCTGCACGATAAACTAGATGCACCCCTGTATACCACTTGATGAAGGTCATGATATAAGTGAGCCAACATGCAGCTCCCCCAGGCATATCTCTGAGGCTGTCCAAGCATCTGCTCCAGGATCCACCCCCATTCCACTGATAGCCCCTTTGACCGGCGATCCAGACAAAGGAGCCCTCCAATAATCGTACCCAAGATTGCCGACAAGGCTGGGTATCCTCTGAAGTCAGCCCATGGTACCCAGTACCCTGCTATTTGCGCATCCCCGAACACTCTCCTCAGCGCATCTGTACCACCGAGCTCCTTGTGATCATAGAACACAAGAGCGCCAACCACTAGAATACCTAATATCCTATACACGTCCTCTGGAGTCACAGTCACCTCACCAGTCAGAAAATGAAAGGTGTTGTGCTTCGAATGCCACCTCTCTGCCAGTGCGGTCAACAATCCCCTGTTGACCCGAATCGGCGACATAGCCAACAAGGGTCTCAATCCACAGGTCTCTATCAACGCCACATCAACGGGTGTCAGCTCGGGTATCCTATCCCGCCTTGCCGAGTGTCGCTCCCTAATCTGGAGGTTTTTGAAAACCTCCTATTTTTGGTTATCACAACAACAATCAATCAACATCATATCAATGATTCAATCCCAATCAAACAAAATCAGTCAGATTCATGTCTATCTATCAAGTGACCCATATTAGTGAAACATATCAAGTGACCCATATCAGTGAACCATATCAAGTGCTCTATCTAAGTGATTCATATCATGAACTCAATGCTAAGTCGATCTATCTGAATATCAAATAAAACTACTTTATCATCATATTACTATTTATTTTCTTTTTCAGGAAAGAAAATTTATCAACGATCAAATCATTTTCTTATTTGTACTTCAGTCATGAATACAAATATGTTTGAATCACATTATTTACTATTTGTTTTCTATCGCAAGAAGCAAATTTATCAGAAAACAATCAATCATCTACTATTTGTTTTCTATCGCAGGAAGCAAATTTATCAGAAAACAATCAATCCTCTCCTATTTGGTTTCTATCATAGAAAGCAAATTTATCATACATTTACTCTTTGTTTTTCATTCATGAGAAGCAAAGTTATCAGACAATTAGTCAATCAATCTACTTGTTGTTTTTCATTTTTGGGAAACAAAGTTATCAACAATCTACTCTTTGATTTCTATTTTGGGAAACAAAGTTATCAATTCTTTATCAGATTTTCTATCAGATCAACATGATGACAAGACAATTTTTCTATATATTGACTCAGGAAGCAATATACATCATCACTTTCCTATCACTTTCATCCAAACACACATTCTATTTTTTTTCCAGATGCGCTAATCTGTGGTCCAGATGCGCTACTGTTTTTCCTGGATGCGCTAAAACCCAATTGCGTCATTCTTTGCCCTGGATGCGATCAAACAGTTACCATATGCGCAATTTCCCTCTAAGCGCTACAACTCTACCCCTAAGTGCCACTTCATTTCCTGGATGCGCGACAACCCTATATGCACTACTATTTTTCCTAGATGCACCGTAACCCTAATTTTTCTATGGCATCCTATATGCGCTCCTATTTTTATCGAATGCGCTACACTGGTTTCTACACTGGACATGCTAAATCTATTTTGTATGCGCTACTATTTTCATCGAAAGCACTCCAACATTTATCGAAAGCGCTCTAATGTTTCTAAAAGTGCTAAAACGGAAATTAAAAACCTAAAATCTGTGGCAAATAGGAAAAATTTACTTCAAACAGAAAAATTTGATTGCACAAGCGGTTAAATCGACTCACCGGTGGTCCATACGTAGCTGGCCTCTGGTATCGGCAAGATTGCTCGAATCTGTGATGGTGATACGAAATCTCCATGTCACTAGGTCACTGTCAGAGCTACAGGATTCAAAAAGTCAAAAAGTGCAAATGACTTGTCTTTTTTACCTTTTTACCTTTTAAAGGTCAACCCAAGGTAAGTTTTGAGACATTTTTTTAATCTTTTTTTTCCAAATTTGACTTTCATTTCAACAGGGGCATCTTTATACATCAATTATTGGGAGCTAAAACACTACATCCCTCTCATCATTCGTATTTCATCATCAACTCAACATTTTTTTTTATCATCATTCGTGATTTACCTCCCGAGGGGGCATCATCAGCATCAGCATCGAAAACATATTAGGGGCAAAAATTTTATTTTCTTTGAAGCAGTGCGTTTCACACATCACTTCAAAGAGGGGCAAAATGTATGTGCATAAAATTGGTCATGTCTAATTAATCCTGACATTTAATTAAATATTTATTATTTAATTAATTTCTCTAAAGCCTTCTACATGTAATTAAATTTAATTAATTTAATTATATTGTTCATTCATTTTATTCTCCCACCATAATTGAATAAATTTATTTTATTTAATTATTTCACATGTCTACTTGATTAATTAAATAAATAAATTCTATTTATTTAAATTAATTATCATCTTTTGAATTTAATTAAATCTTTTGTTTTAATTGAATTTAAAATATTTTCTTTTCTTCTATTTAAAAATTTCTTCTAATTAATTAAATATTTTATTTAATTAATTTCATAACACATATCATTTCTTCAAATTTAATTAAATATTTTATTTTAATTAAAGATCTTCTATTTTCTTCAAATCATAATTAAATATTTCATTTAATTATAAAATCTTCTGATTTCCTCAAAATCTTAATTAAATATTTATTTAATTAAGAAAAATCTACATGCACCTATAAATAAATAATTGAATTTGATAATTCATTATTTATCTTCTCAATATCTTTCCATTATCTTCTAAAAAAGATGATTTTGTTAATCATCTCATCTTATCTCTTCCACAAAATAGAAAAATCCCACTTTATTCATTTTCTTCTATTTTTCTCTCTAGTCTCATCCATCTTCGACCGTTCGATCTGTAAGGAATTATTACAGCCGTTGATCAACTCAGCCAATCAAAATCCTCGAAAAACTTTATAAATACATGTGCAAATCCAAGCATTGGTTACACACAGACACACATACAAAGACACAAACACATACATGCAATTACACTCACGTATTTGCATCTTTAGCATTCTAGCAATAATCATATCTTAGCAATAATCTGATCATAGCATAGCTTAGTCTTGCATCTTAGTATAGTATGCATTTCAGTTTAAATCTCATTCTCTAGTAGTCCATTTCGTTGAGCTTGACATACTAAATCTGAGAGCAACTTGAATCAACGAAACACTGGAGATAGAGAGCAATAAAACAACTTCAAAGAAGCTATAATAAGAGTTTGTTTATTTTTCTTTAAGCTTCTTTGATATAAGGTTTTATTGATTGGGTTTTGAATTCATTATGATAGGCATATTTT
Source organism: Sequoia sempervirens (assembly GCA_007258455.2). Classification (NCBI taxonomy): domain Eukaryota; kingdom Viridiplantae; phylum Streptophyta; class Pinopsida; order Cupressales; family Cupressaceae; genus Sequoia; species Sequoia sempervirens. The sequence goes on along the minus strand of VDFB02131259.1, from coordinate 18,364 downwards.
CATACACACAATGTCTATTTGCTAAATGATTTAAGCTATGATATGAAAACTAAGATGCTATGAATTTGAAATAAAAATGCCTGAAAATATTGCTAAATGCTGATTAGAATGCAACTATAGTAATAGCACTGAATTCACAAAACCTAGGATTCTTTTCAACTCACAAAGAGGTTGTATTTATAGGGTTTTTGAAGGCAAAAGCTTAGTTGGCAAAGATCAACGGTTGAGATTCAGTCTGGTAAGATGAACGGTGAGAAATGGAGAAGTTGGAAGCTAGAGAAAAAGAAGGAAGATGTTTCCTTCCCACAAAACCTTTCACTCAAAAATGAAGGCAACTTGCCATTTGTCATCTTTAGTTATGAGTTGGTTTTGTAGTTGAAGATAATTTATCAATTAAATAATAAAATTATTAAATTTCATGTGACGTGGTTTTTGGAAAGTTCTAATTAAATATTGAAAACTATTTAATTATGTGTGAAATGTGGATAAGAAGTTTCTAATTAAATATTTAAAATATTTAATTAAATGTGAGATGACTTTTTAGAAGATTTAAAGATGATTTCATGATTTTGAAAAAAAGAAGAATATTTAGAAGATTTAAAGATGATTTTATGATTTTGGAAAAAAGAAGAATATTTACTTTATTCTAAATAAAGCAATGTGATAATTAAATTAAATTAATTGTAAAACTTATTTAATTTAACTAAGAAGAATTAGAAAAGTGATTAAATTAAATAAGTAATTAAACTTATTTAATTAAGTTAGAAGAATTAGAAAATGAACAATATAAATAAATAATTAAATTTATTTATATGTAGATTGAATTAGAGATTTAATTAAATAACTTGTATTTAATTAATTACCAGACTTATTCTAATGTGACTATTTTTAGGTGTATACATTTTGCCCCTCTTTGAAGTGATGTGTTTTACGCATTGCTTCAAAGAATTAAAAAGTTTGCCCCAAATGTGAATTTTGTAAAACTGATGCCTGCATGCCCCCTCGGGCAATGAATCAGATAAAATTTTGAATTTTTCAGATTTTTAATTTTTTTTGGAAATTTTTAATGATTTTGAAAATGTGCAGTGATTGACTGTCTGATTCATTGGCCAATAAAGTTGATTTGATAAAAATCGCTATTGAAAGATTGATATGAAATGATGATGATGACGATTTTGATAATTGATCTCTTGATAGGTGAGAGTCGATGATAGGATGATGATGATTGACCTCATGATAGGTGAGGATCAATGATAGGTTGATAGATGATGGATCGATTAGATGAAAGGCGAGATGAGGAAGATGATGCAAAATGATGGACATGAGAGAATGATAAGCGATAGGAGATTGGGAAGATAAAATGAGAAGAAAGAAAGCACAAATGGATTCAAAAATAAATATGATGTTGCCCTAATCAAACTACAAGCAAAGATGGATTGATGATGATGATGATAGTGTTGTTGATGAGGGAAGGATACATCCCAATGATGATGATGATGAGAGTGTTGTTGATAAGGGAAGGATACATCCCGAAACAACACAAGGATAGGGAATGATACATCCTGATGATGATGATGATGATAAGAGTGTTGTTGATGAGGGAAGGATACATCCTGAAACAACACAAGGATAGGGAAGGATACATCCTGATGATGATGATAATGATCAAGGCTTACAATAAGGCTAGGAACAAGATCAAAGGTATGATTAAATGATTTGTGCTAGATTGAATGGATTGATTAGATGAGATTGGAAGAAAGGATTGGATGAATTGATTAAGATAATGTAGATGAGATGTGATGAATATGATAATGCTCATGCACAAACTAATATGGATGTCATCTATATTAACCATGCAGATTTTAACTATGCAAAATGAACTACACACCGTTGTCATTCTGTGAGCCAACTTTATGCTTACTTATCATCATTGAGCCTTTTGATATGTTGAAAGTTAGTACAAGTATCAATGGTATAATGTAGACCATGATGACCTAAGTACAACTTCCATACAACTTCCGTTGAGATTTGATAGTGCAATATAGCACAAGCATCTAGGTATAATGAGACCGAGATGACCTTAGCATCACTTGCGTAAACAAGCAAGAATTAATCATTTTCCTATGCAAATTTGAAATGTCATCAATAATACTTTGTAGAGCATGTCCTGTGACAATTTGCACAGTAATACTGATTAACTCACAAAGAGTAGACAAAGAAAATATCATTCTCCTTCCTATCCCCTCTAGTTCCAGACATCATCGAGGTACTCCAGAGAAATGATAACAACAATCAAGATAAAACAATTGAACATAAGTGTTAAAGTGATCAAACCATGATTCAGAAGAAATCATCCAATGAGAGTTGATTTGTTTTGTTTTTGATGTTGATTTGGATGGTTGGTTGTTTGATTGATTGTGATTGATGTTTAGGATGATTGATGTTTTCACTAGGTTGTCTTGTTGTTGCTTGTCTGTTGATTTAAGCTCAAAACAAGTTGCCCCCAGTGAGTTCAGGATTTTGCCCCCAGTCTAGGATGAGACATGACCATTTTATTGATGAAAGCATTCGATTTATCAAATTTGTTTTGGATTTTGGAAATATTTTGATTTTTTTTGGATTTTGATGTTTTTTTTAATTTTTTTGGATTTTGATATTTTTTGATATTTTTTGATTTTTATGTTGTTTTGATCATTTTTGGATTTTGATGTTGTTTTGATTTTTTGGATTTGATGTTGTTTTGATTTTTTTGATTTTGATGTTGTTTTGATTTTTTTGGATTTTGATGTTGTTTGATTTTTTTGGATTTTGATGTTGTTTTGATTTTTTTGGATTTTGATGTTGTTTTGATTTTTTTGGATTTTTCAAAGACATTTAAGATGGAATGGGATGACCAATTGAAGAAACAAGATGCCCCACAATATAAGAGAAGATTCATGACAAAGGATATGGTATGGAAGATTTGGATGAAGTGAATAGGATAAGATGCATGATTTTAAGATCTTTAACCTTGTCAAGATCAAAGGTGAAAATGAGGATAATGACCACGAATGATAAGAGGAAAATGGAAGATGGTATATGGATAGGGGGATGGATATGAAAGATAATATTTGCATGATAGGAGGATGGAGGAAGGGTTTAAGCATCAAGTTTCACGACTAATATCCCTCGAATATGTGCTCTAATAGACCATGGGAATGGGAATTAGACTTATAAATGTTGGCATGATAGTAGAAGCTAAGGCCTTATTCAAAGCTTTGAATTAAAGGAGGAGAATGGGGATTGGATGTTGGATAATGGATAGGAGGTTGGAAGGCTTGGTGATGGATAGATGGAAAGGATGGAAAGATTGACATTAGCACACACCTTGAAGGGTGATGGAGTGATGGAGGAAAAATGGATTTGGAAGGTGATAAGTTGTTAGATGGGAGATGGTGAGAAGCTTTCAGATTAGCAAATTTGGATGCCAATTTTGATTTTATTGCTTCTATGATACTTTTAGGAATCCACATGACTTTTGATTTTGATATTTTATTTATGGGCCTTTGTGGCCTTTGAGATTTTTCTCTTTGATTTATGGACCTTTGCGGTTTTTGAAAATTTTCTTTTGAATTGATGGGCCTTTGTGGCCTTTTGAATTTTTCTTTTGCTTTGATGGGCCTTTGTGGCCTTTTGAATTTTTATTTTGATTTTTGGATCAAATTTTCTTTTATTTTTGCATGACTCTTTGAGGAGACATGTTGATCCTTTGATACATGTGGATTTTTATATTGAAGCTTTTGACATTTGGCACCCAAATTGCTTCCAAAAGCAATGGGATGAGTGTATTGAGATGACCGATATGGAGGTATGATGGATGAGTTAATGTAGGAAGAATTTTGAAAGTGGATCAAGGATGTGCGCCTTTGTTGTTCTTGAAGAATAGGAGATGGAGAAATGTGGGACCCTAATATGGATGGAAGGGTTGATGAGCTAGGGTTGGGATGATAAGGACCAAGGATAGATGGAAGGTTTGATGAACTAGGATAAGGACCTAGGATAGATGGAGTGTTTGATGGACTAGGATAAGGACCTAGGATGGATGGAGAGTTTGATGGACTAGGATACCTAGGTTGAGCATGAGGATATGGATGTGCTTGGACAAAAAGGGGTTCTAGGATACCTTGCTCATGAAGGCCTAAGCTTTTTCCTTTGTAATTCATAATTTCACACATTCATTTACCCATGGGATATGCATTGTTTTTGAAACAAGATGCAAGTCCATTTTGAGGAGGATATGATATGGATGAAAGGATAGGTGTTGGAAGCAAATTGGAGTGGATAAAGGTGGAGGATCCCAATTTATAGGTGCGGGGTTCATGGATAGCTTGAAGAGGTGTGAGAGGCTCTTGACATGAGGATGATGGGATACTTTGATCTTGACTAGGAAAATAATTGTTAGATGAAGGAGATGGAGTAGATTGATCATCAAATGGAAGGGAATATTTGGATAGGATGGAAGAATTGTTCTGCTCCTGGGATGCGATGGAATCATAAGAGAGTATGGATTCATTGAATGGGGTGGATGGAGAACTTGGAAGAACATTTTTTTCTTGATATGGAAGAGGATTATCATGGATGAATAATGAAAGGAGGGGATCATCATATGGTTCTTGAGAGATGGGATATTGATCAAAGATAGGAAGGGTTTGTAGAATTTTGGTATCATGGGATGGAGTGGAAAGAATGTTTTGATCGAGATGTGTAGATTGAAATGAATCATTGGATGTAGAGGATATGATATAAGAAGGTGATTGAATGTAATTGTTATCTTGGGTGAAAGAATCATGAGGTTCATTTTGAATTATGGGGGATGAAGATAAATGCATGACATGATAGGATTGGTCAATTTTATTTGATGGCTTAGATTTGGGCTTCTCATTTAACCTTTGCAGAAATTCAAAAACATTGAATTTGGATGATGTTGTTTTTGGAGGAGAAGAGGTTACATTCATATGTCTATCAAAGGACTTCTTAGTTGTGCCCCCTTGTATTTCCTTGATTTTCCTTTGGAGTGCTCTTATTTGTTGGGTAAGAGTACTAAGATCATTTAAGGGAGTTTCAGTCTTTTTAGGATCTTCTTTAATTTTCTCCATATTGTAGTCAAAGGGAAATTTGGCACCTTGGTTTTCCAATAAAAGAAAGTAGCCTTCTTTATTTCACTCTAAGATCTTGTCCAAAATTATGTGAAACTATGGATCTTGTTCAACTTCTTGAATCATTTCATCGGTTATTTCATCATTTGAAGTATTCCTAGTACGGAACCTATGAAAAGGATTTTCTTCCCTATCACCCATGTTGTAAAGTGGATCTCTTCTTTTGTCTTCTTCTTTGTGTTTTTGGGACCTTGTGACAATAGGCATATGCTTATACCAAATTTTTACTAACTTTGATCACAAATGGGAGAGTACAATTTTTTGGATACCTTAATCAGAATAGAATGATGGATTCTATTGATATGACTAGGGAATTTCTAATTTTTAGTTTGTGATTCCCTGGATTGAAGGATGATGATCCTATTATGGGAATTAAACTAGAAATCAGAAATGGATGTGATGATGCACTTTGCGATGTTTTGATCATAGTTTGAGAAAATAAGGAATTTTCAAAAGCCTAATGTTTCCAAGTTTTGCTCTATTGTTGATTTCCAATCCCTTAACATAAATGTCATAGTTTGATTTGTCAACTTCTTGTGTTTTCTGGATGATCTTATCTGAATTAATGTTTTGATTTAAAAAAGCATGCAATAGGAAGACAATTGTTCTTAAAGTTCTAGAATCTAAACAATGAGTGTATGTTCAAAAATATTTTTCAAAAAAATGTTTTCACAGGTTTTTGCATAGAACAGACAATTCAGGAAAACTCACTCTTAGTGCTCAAGTAGGTCATCATAATAATCAACAACCCACATCTTAGAACTGCGTCGACTCACACAACCATGTCACCCTCAAAGGGGCGCCCGTGTTTTTTGTCTTTTCCAAGCGCATACTCAAAGTGATAGAAGTGGATACCATATCCCCTAAGCAAACGGTCCTTGATAGTTATATGGTGAGTTTCTTGGGGGAAAATTCTTCTCTCCCCTTGCACTGTGATTATTAGGATATTTAGAAATTGACACAGTTGGCTACTACACTAGGTTCGTAGTAAGGGTTTCTGTTCAGAGCGGCAATAATAAACTCCCTCAGGAGACCTCCCAACCTTTAGAACAAAGGCTTTGGGGATAGTTATGTTGCACACTACCGTCGAATTGCAGAATTTCCCCAAATTTGCTTTTGATTATAGTGGGTTGGAAAAATTGGCTTTAGTTGTTCCCACTTAGGTTGTTCCTCTTGGGTGAGTACTTTTTCCCACAAGAGTAGGCCCTCTAAAGGATTTAAGAAAGCATAAAATGCATTAAATGAAAAGGTAAGTCTGACGTTTTGGTCACCCAGTTAAGGGGAGAGCATAAGCCTATTACCCAACAATCACAACAAACAATTTGTTCAATTTTAAATCCCAAATGATAATTTTCTACACTAAGTGAAGATATTGCTTCACAACAAGCATGAGATTCATTTTATCCAAGATATATCAATTGTTTGGTGACTACCCTAGGATTGGTTTATTTTAAATTTGAATGACTACCCTAAGATTGGTTCATTTTAATCCAAAATCAATAATAAAACCACTGGCCACGGTCGCGTTGGATCCAAAGAGTAAATTATACAACTTACAAATGCGCTAGAACAAAAGTCATATGCGCTGAAGAATATGTGAGAATTTGAAAAATTTAACTCTGTAAAAGTTGATAAACACCTAAACCATTGGATAGCTTATGAAATTCTACCCCATTTCAAAAAACAAATCTCCGAAAAAGACCAAAATATGACCAAGATATGACCATTTTAAGATTGACTATAAAAATGCTAATGCGCTAAAAGAAGTGTCAGATGTGCTAAAACAGTGCCAGATGCGCTAAAAGACCTTTAGAAGCGCTAAAAGAAGCCCTGGATGCACTAAAGAAACCCACAGATGCGCTAAAACGCAAAATTTTCTAGAAAGCCGAACTCCAAAATGCAAAATCTTGTCAAAAAACCTGCAAGTAGATGTTAAAAATGGGGCAAGGCCCCATGGTGGGTGCCAAAAATGTGTGTTTGATTATGTGATCTAACTAAAGAGATATAAACCAACACACCAATAAGACATTAAATCAAATGAAACTAATTGAAAAGTAAAACAAACTTTTAAAACAACAGTTCCTTCGAAAGCGTCTTATTGTGCTCTATCTCCAAGGATTCGTTGCAAGTACTGGCCCTCAGTTGGTGTAAGCAGTAACTTGTTAGAATGAAAACTTCAGAGAATGAGCTTATGCAAAATGCATGTCTATTTGCTAAATGATTTAAGCTATGATGTGAAAACTGAGATGCTATGAACTTGAAATAAAAATGCCTAAAAATATGCTAAATGCTGATTAGAATGCAACTATAATAATAACACTAAATTCACAAATTCTAGGATTGTTTTCAACTCACCAAGAGGTTGTATTTATAGGGTTTTTAAAGGAAAAAGCTTAGTTGGAAAAGATCAACGGTTGAGATTTAGTCCAGTAAGATGAACGGTGAGAGATGGAGAAGTTAGAGAGAAAAATGGAAGCTAGAGAAAAAGAAGGAAGATGTTTCCTTCCCACAAAACCTTTCACTCAAAAATGAAGGCAACTTGCCATTTGTCATCTTTAGTTATGAGTTGGTTTTGTAGTTGAAGATAATTTATCAATTAAATAATAAAATTATTTAATTTCATGTGACATGTGGTTTTTGGAAACTTCTAATTAAATATTGAAAAATATTTAATTATGTGTGAAATGTGGATAAAAAGTTTATAATTAAATATTTAAAATATTTAATTAAATGTGAGATGGTTTTTTAGAAGATTTAAAGATGATTTCATGATTTTGAAAAAAAAAGAATATTTAGAAGATTTAAAGATGATTTTATGATTTTGGAAAAAAGAAGAATATTTACTTTATTCTAAATAAAGCAATGTGATAATTAAATTAAATAAATTGTAAAACTTATTTAATTTAACTAAGAAGAATTAGAAAAGTGATTAAATTAAAAAAGTAATTAAAATTATTTAATTAAGATAGAAGAATTAGAAAATCAACAATATAAATAAATAATTAAATTTATTTATATGTAGATTGAATTAGAGATTTAATTAAATAACTTGTATTTAATTAATTACCAGACTTATTATAATGTGACCATTTTTAGGTGTATACAGTTACCACGGCACAAAGGGTATAAATTAATAAATTTTTTGTCCCTTTGAGGGCTTGAAAGTGAACCTCTACAGATTATATCATCTTTAAGAAATAACCTTTATAGATTTCATTTGAGATTCCTCTTCTAACCTCTATTAATATGGTATGCCAATTTAGAACTTGAGAATTATCTTTTAATTATGTTGGTAATAATAATATCTTTAGAAATGAAAACTTACAGTCAAAGTAAACCATAATATTGAAAACCGTATCAACATGCTACATATCCATAGTACCATGCACACTTTTACCAAATGAGAAAATTATAAAATAGAATATAATGAAAACCATTAAACACATTGTCCCACCCAGGGATGGTAGGTGATTATCGTAGCAATAGAGGAATTTCACAATTTCCAATAGTCCTATCATCCTAGTTTTTGTTTTTTCCTATGTGGGGAAATGTAAGAGATTAGGATACTTGTCACTATTATCTTTGAAATGGTTGAGTGAAACCTTTGCTCTCTTGTACTTTATGCTGCTCCTTTTTTGCCTCTATGCATGTTACCGATTTTAGATAGTTTTAATGGTATTCTACTTCCAATATAAGGACCATTACATGAAGTTTTAATGTTATTCTACTTTCAATACAGGGACCATTACTTCATGGCTTAACGAGATTTTCAAATGCTTTAAATTCACTCTAACTTTCTGATATTGGTTCTAGTTGATATAACTCATAACATAAATAAGGAGATGAAATATTAATTTTACAAAATTACATTATTTTTTTTGCTTCTTATTGTCACACATTTTGAAATGTAAAGTGAACATGGGCCTATATCTCCTCAGTCCAAACAAAACAAATATTGAACTTAAATATGGTTTTAGCAGCATATTTAATAAACAAAGGAATAAGTCTTTAGGCACCATTTGAATGTATATATAATTGTGCTTTCTAAATTTAGGGACATTTTTGTTGGTAATTTGGGATAATTAATCTCCCTTCTATGACCAAGCCATGGTCCAGGAGAGATTAAATAGGAAATGCAGTTTTGGAGCAATCCACTGTCCACATATTCCTGAGATGCGTTTCAACCATATTTACATAGTTAATGAGTGACTTAATGCCTGATGTGTTCATCAAACTTTTTTAAGAAAATCATATCAGTGTAGGTTGCTTTTCCTTGTAGTTTTCTCTCTTTAAACTCATATTGAAGCATACAGAGAATAGTTCTTTAGGACATTTTGTACTTTGATTATACTATTTTTAAGTGACCTTTACAAAACAGTCCTTGTACCCTGACTATTATTGATTTTGCTAAGTTAAATAATCAAGAAAAGAAGATTTTGGGTGGCTTTATAGTTTATTAGTAGTTTTATCTCTTTAAACTCATATTGAAGCATGTAGACTTTGTTCTGATCCAATTTAAGTCTAAAATTGAATGACTCCGATTTGGATTTGATGTGGTTGAACAGTACTCGATAACCACAACTATAGGGGAGATACATTGGCACAATTGAACCCTGCTCTGAAACACCGCACTTCTTGATGGAATTTTTATAGGACTTCTATTCTTATGCAAAATTTTCCACCATCATGTACAACTAAATTTGGTGTCCCCACCACTTCATAGGATGCATTTTTGTGCCAAAGTAGTGTGTTCCTAGAAACAACATCATCAATGGTTTAACCTCAAAATCCTTCACACATAGTAGGATGTAACAAAGGCATTTCTTCTTACCAAATAGATATATTGACTAAACCATATTCATTAAGTATAAGGTTATCAAGTTGTCTTAACCTCACACTTAACCTGGGAAAAATGCCTTGAACCTAGCTTGAAATGCAAGCTATTGCTTTGTACATTTTATTCCTAGTTCCCATAATGTCTCTGATGTCTTCGATTTTGGACTTGGGATGATTCAATTTATTAAGTATGGAAGTTCATCTTTAAGTACCTTGAACTCACTCACCAAAATGGTATTGTAATGATCAGTTAATTTTTTTTCTCTTATAGAATATAAACAATGATTCTCTTTCTCAATTAAATACAAATAAATGTGGACATGTAAGTACATTTCTGTGCAGGAACAAAATGTTTGTTCATTTTTTCTTCACCTTTTGTGGATAAATACTGGAACAAAACTAAGCACCAATATGATTGGAGAGGGGTTTTACCTCAGGAACACTATCTCAAGAAGCAACTGGAGGTATGACTGAGTTCTGGCCAGTTATTGATCCTAGAAGCCATGATTTTGTTCTTTCAATCAAGGGAAAAGTTTTTATTTGTTGTCCTTATGCATTTTCCTTTGAACTCTTACAAAAGGAGTTGAACAATGCATTTTCCTTTTGGTTTCACAAGCAACTTGGAAAGTAGACTTATATGATATTGGTGCCACTTTGACAGTAGAAGGACAATGCCTACGCCTATCAAATGGAGGGGAATAAATAAACCTGAGTCAAGTGATTCAGTTGTACTGAAACAAGTTAATCATCACCAATTGTAAGAGAAGAATATTCAAATTATATGGTTTTCCATGACTTCAACAGTAGAGGAGTAGTTTATGTGGTGCTTACCCATGTTAATCATCACCCTCTCCTCTTTTTCTTTACAAACATAGACCTTTTTGTGGAACCCACCTTTCAGTTCCAATAGGTAATTCTCTCTCTCTGCCTTCACTAATTTTCACTACTCCTTTTGATACTCGATTAATATTTAGAGTCTTCATATAGACCAATGCATTAAGAGAAAATCACATCCCTATATTTTTATCAAACAATCTTCTGTCATTCCTTGTTTCATCGAAATTATTTTAAGCTCTCAACATTAATAGGTAAACTATGTTATGAATCTTGAAGTATATTCTGTAGAAAGATGATCTTCGAAAGAAGTCTCCGCAGATGGGTACGAATATGGATATGGTAAGAATTTAGTTGGTTATGTACATTTTAGTTATGTCATTACCGTAGAGTGGAAAACTTAATCTATAGAAATATGTATTTGAATTTGAGATCAAGATAAATGTTGTTTCTGGTTCATATATTGAATCCTCTTTGGAAAATATGCCCCACCTTGTATATTTCAGAATAGTATGATTACTGAGAAAACTAGGGTAGATTCTCTATAATTGAATTTTTTGAGAGAATACACGTGTATTTCCTATTTATTTATTAGGGGTTCCTATCAGACATGAATCAAAAGTGCTTAGTTCTTTTAAATATGATTCAGGATTTAAAAATCTGTTGGCTTTGTATTACAACCTCCTATGATAATGACTTGGAAGGAGACTCTAAGGTCTAGGTCAATTTGGTTTGATAGTCTAATATTATTAGGCCGAATTGTGAACAAATCAAGACCATAACATTTAAATTATTCAACATTGATTGCCTTTCTACTGAAATTTCTTAGTGGCTATTATTTACTTGTGTTCTCTTTTTTTATTGACTTTTCCAGTATACATAAATCTGAGGGAATACACTAGAAGTTAGGGAAAACCATACAATTTGAATATTCTTCTCTTACAATGTTGCAAATGCAGGCAGTAATTTACACATCTTTTCCCCAATACTTGAGAGGTGAATGAGATTTTTGAACTGTTTGTAAAGAACAAAATATGCTCTTAATTATATCATTAATTTTTTCGTGAAACTCAGGTAAAAAATCAAGTGGTTGCTTTGATAGAATTAGTTGACCTTATAGAACATTCACATTATTTAATTATTATAAACAGCTAAAAGATGAATTGATATAGAAAACCATTACTATTGCATACTAACTCATCACTTGGCATAGCTAACTAACCACTTAATTTTTCCATCTAATTTACAAAAAGGTAGTAAATTCCTATCTTCCAAGTTAAAAAACTCCATAAATAAAGAAATCGATAGTAAAAACCCTACAACCTAATTTGATCAACATAGAGAAGCGTGTAATACTAGAATTCTTAACATTCAAAAGATAAATGGAATGTCCTCAACACCCAATAGAGCTATCCAAAAAAGCTAACTAAAACACAAATATTGTCCCGCACACAATGCCTAATGGTTGGTTGTCATAGAAGTCAAACTACTGAAGTAACAACACTGATCAAGTTAACACATATTCATCATTTGCATGAACAAATGAACCATTTATGTGAATGAATAAATAGTAGAAGGATGTAGATGAACTCAATTCATTTTAATTTATATTCTCTGCGAGAATTCCTCTTGAATCTCTAATATCGTGCGTCTTGGGAGACTCTCGGTAGCTTTTAATTCCTCACGTTGCCTTTTCTCTCTTCACTAATAGACTGGCTTCCTTTTCCCTTATGGCTCCAACTTATAATTTATCCCATGTTTTACCTTCCTCTTCAAAATATTCTTTCTTCTTCTTCATCCTCATCTGAATCCATAAGAGATTCATCTTTTTAGAACTCATATTTCATTTGATTTTGACTCTTCATGCATTAGAACTGCACTTGACCCGAATTTAAATTATCAAAAATCAAAATCACTCATTTCCATATTCAAAAATTCCCAACTATCTTCAATAAATTACTCGGACTATTAGGTACGAAAGTGTTCAAAAATTGGCCACCAGTTCAGTTCATATTCTCATTTCATAATACTTTGAGTATTTCATGGAGTTCAACCATTCCTTGATGCCATCAAGCGAAGATTGAGGAATGACGTCAATGCGGAGTACATCCCACTTGAAGTATTTGAAAAAAATAACCATATCAAATTCCTTTTTCCCAATTCCTACTCTCTCAAGGTTAACAATCTCAATCTCACTAATAGTGATTACTAAGAAAGGTAATTCCACCAACTCTACCAAATAGTTTGGTGTAGGAGCACCAATCCATTTCAGTGATTTTCTATAGTTGTTACATGAAAAGTTGAGTCTTGGTGATTGATTCTAAGTGGTTTGGAGTGTTTTGAGTTTAAATAATGTCTAATGTGACCATTTTTCATGTAACTGGCAACTTTGGGGTCTTTTGAGTCCATATTGTAAATGTTGCAAATCATGTCAAGAAGTTGTCAATGTTGACAAAAGTTGTCTAGATAGGTAAAATGTCATTTTTCTAGTGTGAGGTCATGTTTTTGGGTTCAATAAGGTCTAAATAGACCATTTGTAATGTTCTAGGTGAATAGGAGGGTCACTTTGCAAAGGAGGGTCACTTTGCAAAGTATGGCAAAAAGAGCAAAAATGTTGTCAATAAAATATGCAAAAAGTGCATTTTTTGAACCCCAACGGTCATGGGGAGTTTGAAAATTAGTTGGAAGTTGTTGATTCAGTTGGTTCATGATGGGTAAGAGTTAAAAATGTGAATTCCATCTATGTAATGGCTGGTTGGAGGATTTGAAGGAAATAATAATAAGAACTTCTATTTTTACCATTTTTCTATGTTTTCTTGACAATTATAGGTCTGTACGGACCCGTACCATTGTATTATGCTTCAAATTTGTTAGGAACCTATAGATAATTGTTATATATTTCATTTTCATTCATTTTGAAGGAGTTTCATTGAGTATAACTCATTTTATTGTCAAATCTCAGAGGGCGGACTGAGTTTGCAGATTTAAGGGTTTTTTTGAAGCTTTAAATGGAATTATGACTCATTCCTCCTATTGTAATCTTTGTGGCTCAGAGGAATGAGTCTGGTGGGTTAGGTTTAGAGGTTAGGATTATTCTCAGAATGGGGAAAGGATTTATGGGTTTGAGTTTGTTGTCCCCGTGAATTTTGAGGAAAAGAGTACGAAATTAGAGGTTTTTCAGGGTTTGATGAAAATGGTGAGGGAGGATATATTTTGAACTTTTAAGCATGTAAAAGCTTAAATAAGGGTGTTTTAATTAGTTTCAAGGTTTGGCAAGGTTTGTGATATAGTTTTTCAATAAACCCTCATATGAATGGCTTGAAACAAGGGTTTCTTGAATAGGCGTTTGGGAAAGTGTGTCTCTACAAAAAAATGGTGGATTTGTGGTTTGGAGGGCTGGGTGAGTTCTTCCCTACTGAGTTTGTTAGGGTTTGTGGAGAGGTGTCTTAAGGTGGTTGTCGTGGAAATTAGGGCCTATTTCACATGTTGAGAGTGGGGCTCATCGGTTTTGAGAGGGTTGGTCAAAAGGAGTCATATGTGGGTTGGATGTATGTTGAAGAAGGTTTTAAAGGGTGTATAGAATGCTAGTTTTTTGTAGGGGTTTTAAGGGATTTTGAGAGTTAAGGTGAGAAAAAGGGGTCTACAGACCTATAAGAGTGTCTAGGTGAGAAGTTGGAAAATAAGCCAAAATTGGTTATGTGAGAAGAAAGGTGGTTTGGAAACCTTTTTCTTGAGAAAGTGAGTTGTTTGCCAACATAGGTTGGTATCGGTTGGTATCAGAGCAAAGGGAGTAGGTCTCTTGAGAGAGAAGGGTAAAGGTTTGTGTGCAAGGAAAAGGTGTAATTGGAGGAATCAAAATGCCTCTGAAAGGAAGCACTGTTGTTAGGAAGATTGATAACCAGGCTAGAGAATTGGAAGCCTTGAAGAAGGAGATTGCTACATTGAGGTCTAAAGCTGGGGTTGATATGGATGAGAGTGATTCTGAAGAGGAAGAAAATTCTAGTGAAGAGGAAGAAATGGATCCAAAGGATGTGAGGATGTTGAAGTTATTAAAGGATGTGAAAGGGGGTGGACATGGAAAAACGGGCTTTCCTATGTATGGAGGTAAACTAGGTGGTGAAGAGCTTTTGGATTGGATAAGAGCCATGGAGAATTATTTTGAAAATGAAGAGGTAGATGAAGAACACAAGGTGAAGAAGGAACAAACCAAGTTGAAAGTACATGCCTTATTGTGGTGGAATTTTGTGCAAGATGAAAGGAAAAAAAGGGAAAGACTAGGATCACTTATTGGGAGAGAATGAAGGAAAAAATCAAAGGTAAGTTCCTTCCTAATGACTACAATGTTCAATTGCTTAAAAGACTTCAAAATATTAGGAAAAAGGACTTAGATGTACAAGCATACACCGAGGAGTTCTATAGGTTAAGTATAAGGACAAAACATGAGGAAGATGAGGAAGAAAGAGTGGAAAGGTATCCTAATGGTCTAAGGTACAATATACAAGATGAAATTAGTTTGATGACACCAAAGAAAGTAGAAGAATGTTTTCAAATGGCTATAAGGGCAGAAGAGAAAGTGAAAAGAAGACAAGAGAAGGAAACAAGAGGAAGAGGCAGTACTTCTAGGGGTAGAGGTACATTTTCTACACCAAAAAATTCCAATTAAGAACAAGAAGATGCTGGTAAGGGTGAAGAACAAGAGGCTGAATTTAAAGGTGGATGGAGAGGAGGAAGAACAAGCTTCAAGGGCAGAAATATTGTTGAAGGAAGTGGTTCAAATGTGTTTTCAAGAAGGTGTTATAACTGTGGCAAGTTTGGACATCCATCTTTTAAATGTCTTGAGAAGTTTGGAGTTGCTACAAGTGGGGGTGAAAAGAGAGTTCAAATTGTGTAAGAGGAAGCAGAAGAAAGTGTCAATTCTCCAAGTTTTGGTTGTGATCCAGAAGTTGGTGAAGCTTTGATGCTACAAAGACAACTTTTGAAGGCCTCCAAGGAGAAAGAACCATTGCAAAGGAGAAATATTTTCAAGACCACCTGGAAGAGCAAAGGTAAAGTATGCAAGTTAGTAATAGATTTAGGCTCCACTAATAATATAGTGTCAAGAGAAATGGTAGATAAGCTGAGTTTGGTGAAAGTTCCTCATGAAGCACCCTATAAGGTGTCATGGTTAAATGATGATCAGTCACTCCTAGTCAATGAGTAGGCCTTAGTTGAATTTCAAATTGGAAGGTACAAGGATAGGGTGCTTTGTGATGTTCTACCAATGCAATGTTACCATTTGTTGCTTGGAAGGCCATGGAAATTTGATAAATGTGTTATGTATGATGGATGGGATAATACATAATGTATTGTGCATGAAGGGAACTCATTTACTTTGTTTCCATTGCAAGAAGAGGATAGGGAGCAGACAAGGGTAGCAAAGGTAATCATGATGGGTAGAAAAGAGTTTGTGAAGGTTGGGGAAGATAAGAGTAAAGAGTTTGTAGTCACTCCAAGGGATGGAGATCTGAAGATAGTAAATTTGAAGGCTAATACAGTGATTAAAGGCAACAAGGAAGGTGTGAGAAGGATGTTCAAGTTTGAGGCAGAGAAGATTAAGGGTGAATCCCTTGAAAAGGAAAACAATGAGTCTAAGAAAGTTGAAGAAATACTGGTGGGGACAGTGGTATGTCCTATATTGGTTTCTAAAGTTGAGGGGAAGTCAAAAATTGTTAGCAAAGAGGCTCCTAAGACTGAAAATACAGTGGTATGCAAGTCTAAAAATGATAGGGCTATGAGGACAGTGAGTTTGATGCATAAAATCAAAGACAAGGATGGAGTGAGACAAGTGGAAAGGCAAGGAAAAAGATGTGAAGGTAGGAATGCTATATGGACAAGGAAGAGGGCAGTTGAAGCAGGTCCTATATCAGTCACAAATGGGAAGGAGGTCAGAGGATGTGTCAAAAGCAAGGAACAATTGAAGATCAGTTTCCAGAGGCATGGAAACCTTTTAGGCGGTGTGTATGGTGTAGGAGCACCAATCCATTTCAATGATTTTCTCTAGTTGTTACATGAAAAGTTGAGTCTTGGTGATTGATTCTAAGTGGTTTGGAGTGTTTTGAGTTTAAATAATGTCTAATGTGACCATTTTTGATGTAACTGGCAACTTTGGGGTCTTTTGAGTCCATATTGTAAATGTTGCAAATCATGTCAAGAAGTTGTCAATGTTGACAAAAGTTGTCTAGATAGGTAAAATGTCATTTTTCTAGTGTGAGGTCATGTTTTTGGGTTCAATAAGGTCTAAATAGACCATTTGTAATGTTCTAGGTGAATAGGAGGGTCACTTTGCAAAGGAGGGTCACTTTTCAAAGTATGGCAAAAAGAGCAAAAATGTTGTCAATAAAATATGCAAAAAGTGCATTTTTTGAACCCCAACGGTCATGGGGAGTTTGAAAATTAGTTGGAAGTTGTTGATTCAATTGGTTCATGATGGGTAAGAGTTAAAAATGTGAATTCCATCGATGTAATGGTTGGTTGGAGGATTTGAAGGAAATAATAATAAGAACTTCTATTTTTACCATTTTTCTATGTTTTCTTGACAATTATAGGTCTGTACGGACCCGTACCACTGTATTATGCTTCAAATTTGTTAGGAACCTATAGAGAATTGTTATATATTTCATTTTCATTCATTTTGAAGGAGTTTCATTGAGTATAACTCATTTTATTGTCAAATCTCAGAGGGCGGACTGAGTTTGCAGATTTAAGGGTTTTTTTGAAGCTTTAAATGGAATTATGACTCATTCCTCCTATTGTAATCTCTGTGGCTCAAAGGAATGAGTCTAGTGGGTTAGGTTTAGATGTTAGGATTATTTTTTGGTGAATTTGGAAAGGTTTTATGGGGTTTGATTTTCCGTCCCTAGTGAATTTATTAGGAAAAGAGCATGAAATTAGAGGTTTAAGGCTAGGTTTTGATGAAAATGGCGAGGGCAATGATATCTCTTGAATTGTTAAGAATGTATAGGATTAAATAAGGGTGTTTGAATTGGTTTCAAGGTTTGGTAAGGTCTATGATATAGTTTTTCAATAAACCGTCATATGAATGGCTTGAAACAAGTGTTTCTTGAATAGGCATTTGGGAAAGTGTGTCTCTGCAAAGAAATGGTGGATTTGGTGGTTTTGAGGGCTGGTGAGTACTTCCCCATTGTGTTTAGGGGTTTTTGAGGCATTCTTAAGGTGGTTACTTTGGAAATTAGGCCTAGTTGGTTATGTTGAGCAGTGTAGTTTGCTGGTTTTGAGAGGGTTGGTCAAAAGGAGTCATATGTGGGTTTGATGTATGTTGAAGAAGGTTTTAAAGGGTGTATAGAATGCTGGTTTTTTGTAGGGGTTTTAAGGGATTTTGAGAGTTAAGGTGAGAAAAAGGGGTCTACAGACCTATAAGAGTGTCTAGGTGAGAAGTTGGAAAATAAGCCGAAATTGGTTATGTGAGAAGAAAGGTGGTTTGGAAACCTTTTTCTTGAGAA
>VDFB02131258.1:0-13313 GCA_007258455.2 Sequoia sempervirens | reverse complement strand
GAGAAGTCTGATTTTAATAAAGAAAAATCAGATTTTAAGAATGATTCAAAGGGTAAATCAGCAGCACCACCTTTGGATCGAGAGGCTCTTAATGATCTACGTCGGAAGAAGCTTTGCTTCTACTGCAAAGGTCCCTATGATGCCACAAATCATTTATCGTCCGGCCGAGGCCTAAGGCAAATCGAGTGATGTGGGTATATTACGAGGGATTTGGAATCGTAGGAATTCGGAATCGTGCTAGAGAGTTCTGGCTGTATCGTCCCCTTTTCAATCCTGACATTTTCAGTGACCGTTAGCCTTTCCTTGGGAACCCGGAGGCTAGTCGGAAGTTAAAATTAGGGTTTCCTAATTTTAAGGAGGTCATTGCTCGGAGATGATAGTTTTAATGGCGGATTCCTTCTGGGTTTTCAGAGGGCTTCGCAGTGGTATGTTCGTCTCAGCATTCAGAGTACTTTTTTGGAATTTACTATTTTTAGTAAATTCTATTTTTGGCAGCTTTTAGTTGAGCTCAGGTTGGTTGACTTCCGGTTTCAGTTTTAATCAGTTGACTTCATCAGTTTTGGCTTCAGGGCACTCTCGGAGAAATAAGTTAAGTCATTCAGATTAAAGTCACGTTTTAATTATTATATTTTAACGTTGACCTTGGCCTAGAGTTAATGACTTAATGTTGTGTTTAAAAAGTGGTCATTGAGGGTGGCGCCCTCATTAAAAGAATATTATAATTATTGCTAAGTCAAAGCAGGGATTATGATGGGCGCATTTATCAAAGTTTGATGTTTTAATTAAAATATCATTTATTAAGTCTTGAAGGAGAAAGTGCGTCCAATCTTGAGGAGAATGAGTTTGACCTAAAAGCAGATTTTAGGGTTTTGCAAAGTCAATTGAAAAGTTATAAAGAGGAGTCTTGGTGCATCATTTGGATCATCTTGGAAAATACACCGTTATGCTGCCGGATTGACTCTGGATCACTTCGAGGGATGAAGACCTCCTAGCATTTGGGCATCACTTCGTGTTTGAGAAACAACATCTAGTGGTGAATTTCAGTCTATGTGTGAGTGCACCTTTAGTTCATTCATTGTATGTTCAGTTTATTGTAAACTTAGATTAGATTGGCATATTCATGTTTCAGCATCTTGCATTATTGTAGACAGCAGATTTGAAGTTTTAATCATATCTCAAAAAAAGACAAAAATATCATTCTGGGTATTGCATCATTAGATAAGTTTGTCATAGGCGCCCATATCTTCCAGATCTTAGATTTTTAGAAAGAGTATTGAATTTTTAAGAGGAAGTCGAATTTCTGTACTAGGCCGTACCATTGGCATATGCATTGGAATCCGTGTTAATTAAATCTTCAGGGTTTGGTTCAGTTTCAAGGGTCTAACTTGGTCGCCTAGGTCTTCTGAGTATTTAGCATTTTATGGCATGTCAATTGGATGATTATTGAGCAAGTTGTGAACATTCTTTGGAACTTGTGAACTGCTGATTGCACATTTAAATGTACAGATCTGACAAAAAAACAGAATACAGAAATCTGCATTTCTGTTTTGTGGTTGGGACACTGTGATTTCTTAAGGATTGTAATTGATTCCTGGTTGAACGTACTAGTGGATAAGCATATGATATCTTGACATTGCAGGCAGTCATACTCTTGTAAACTGGCAGTAGTACTGACCAGTGTTTTGATATTGCTTTGTCATTTCTTGTAATAATCATTCCTACTTTCAGTTTTAGAGTAAAATAGTGATAACTCCGCCCTATGGTCGCTACTGTCCATTCTGGATGAGCAAGCACATTTTGGGTGTAGAGAAGTTTCCTCTTTCAGCATTATTTCTTTCAAGCATTATTTTGTATTTACTCCGTCATATGGTCGCCCCTCACTCCGCTTTGGATTGGGTAGCACATACTTGGCGTTGAGTTCCTTTTCCAGCATAAGCAATTTATTTTAGATCCTCTGACCAATGCTCACCATCATCGGTGCCATTCTGGTTAGAGTTGCTTTCTTGCACGTTTTGGTTTTCTCACCTAACCTTAACGGGTGCACTGCTTTGTAATGTTGTAATCTGCAATTTGAAAAAGTAAAAAAAATTTTGGCTCAGAATATTTCAGTGGTATCAGAGCCACGTATCCTGCCATCCTGTGAAATCAGCTTTCTATGAGTGACAGAGAACAGAGGTATCTGGCAAGAGTATACAAGAGAGGCACAGTTCAGACACAGTTGCATCAAGCTCCAGAAGGTCACACAGCTTCCGAGGTTTTGAGGGCTAATTGGGAGCCTTCACAAGAAACAGAAATGGGGGATAATGAAAGAGGTTCTGGCAACAGAGGTGACAGTGGGAAGGGTATAGATAATTCAGCCAATCTAGGTCAAGGACTAGATAAGAAGATGGATGCTTTGTTAGATATGTTTTCTCTCATGTTGGGAAGATTGGGTCCCAATACTCCACAAAACAATACAGGGCATGCCGGGGAGCACAGTGCTTCCAATCAGCACAATGGTCATGTTGCCCAGCCTTCAGGGAGCAACACCTATATTTCTGCTAGACCATTCAAACCCATGTTTTTGACACCAGCAATCCCACAGCCTGACCCCGAAGAAAATGTTTCATCCTTGGAGAGGGTGAGGATAGGCCGTACGGAGTATGACACCCTTCCTGATGAATTAAAACTTGGCATGTCCTTCAATGATTACATGGAGTATAGAAGGAAGGATAGAGGCCAAGGGAGAAACTATGATCAAAGAAGAACCCCAGCACAAGGAGATTGGAATCAAGCTCTCAACAAGGTTACGCTTGCCCATTTTGATGGAAGTGATAATAATTCTGCTCGAGCCTGGTTACAAAAACTAGACAACTATTTGGCACTTAGGCCAATGGCTGAAGAAGAAGCGATTAGATTCGCTACGCTACACCTAGATGGGGTGGCGCATGAATGGTGGTACCATGGCCTAGTCACCTTAGGTCATGGGTCTATCACTAGCTACGATGAGTTCACCAATAGATTCATTGAGAGGTTCGAGAAGGACCCAGAAGTGCATTTTAGGGAGTTGGCACAGTTGAGACAATATGGCACTGTGGATGCCTACATAGCTGAGTTTCAAAGACTTTCAGTTATGGTCACTGGAATCACAGAGAGAAGATTAGTAATCCTATTCACTGAAGGATTGATGGAGCCAATCAAGGGTTGGATCAAAGCTTTTGATCCACCATCCCTACAAGAAGCAATGAAAAAAGCTAGAAACATGGAGTGGGCTGCTCCCAAAGCAAAGTTCCATTCCAAACCAGCTTTTCACAAAGGGGATAGAGGGAAAAAGTTTCATCAGAAGCCTCACCATAAGGAGTTTAAACCACAGAAACCTCATGGCTCAAGATTGGATCCAGAGACTAACAATGAACTCCGAAGGAAGGGGTTATGTTTCCATTGTTGGGAAAAATGGTCCCAAGATCATGTGTGCCCAAAGGGTGCTAAAATTCATCAAATTGAGTTCTATACAGCTGATGAAAGCAATTCTGATTTTTCTGATCAGCAAGCTGATTTTGAGGACAGTGATGAAGAAAATACTCCAGAAGAGTCTGAAGGTGAAAAAGAAAGTGGTGGTACATTGGCTCAACTTTCGAGCTTCCAAAAGAATGAGTCCTTTAAAGTTCGTGGGATGATCAAAGGGCAACGTATTGTTGCTTTAATTGACACTGGTGCAACACAACTTCATAGACGAAGTTGTGGTGGCAAAGAAAGGATTGCAAATAGAAGACTTTGAAGGGTTCAGAGTTATGGTTGCGGGTGGGTTTCACATCTCATGCACCAAGAGGATTCCGAACATGTCAATGCAATTGGGAAATTACGAAGTCAAGGATGACTTCTATGTGGTCAATATTGGAGATACGGATGCTGTCCTTGGCATTCAATGGCTGCGATCTCTTGGAGAGATCTCTCTAAATCTGCAAACTATGGAGTTGAAGTTTCAATCCGATGGAAAGAAGGTGGTGTTGAGAGGAATGTCAAATGGTGGCCCTCGGATTATGTCGTTCAAGAGGATGGTGAAGTTGATGCGTCATGATCAAGTGGAGTGGGCTGCGAAGTGCATGATTCTTCCAGCTAGTCCAGCTGAAACGAAAATAGAGCATCCTCCAGATATTCAGTCTTTACTCACCAAAAAGAGTAAAGTGTTTGCTGATTTACCTCTTGGACCTCCTCCTGATCGAGGTTCAGAACACATCATAGAGCTCAAGGAAGGAGCTAAACCGGTGATCACAACTCCATATCGGTATCCGAAGAGGCAAAAGGATGAGATCGAGAAGAATATCCGAGAACTTTTGGAGATGGGGTTCATACGCCCAAGTAAGAGCCCCTTTGCATCTGCAGTGGTTCTTGTGAAAAAGAAGGATGGTACCATGCGCATGTGCATGGACTATCGTGCTTTGAACCAAAGCACCATCAAGAATAGATACCCCATTCCCAGAATAGATGAGCTCATTGATGAGCTACATGGGGCTAAGTTCTTTTCGAAGATTGATCTGAGGTCGGGTTACCATCAGATACGAATGAGGGGGTCAGATGTGGAAAAAACAACTTTCAGATGTCATTATGGCCATTTTGAATTCTTAGTCATGCCATTTGGGTCGACTAACGCTCCGGCAACCTTTCAATCTTGCATGAACCGTGTCTTCCAGAATCAGTTACGAAGGTTTGTGCTGATATTTTTTGATGACATTCTGATCTACAGCAAGACTTGGGAGGATCACCTCAAGCACTTGGAGGAAGTGCTTAGTATCATGGAATCTGAGAGCTTATTTGCCAAAGTTTCCAAATGTGAATTTGGAATGGTGGAGTTACTGCATCTTGGCCACATAATCAAGCAATTTAGGGAGTAAAGGTGATCCCGGAAAAATCAAAGCAGAGTTGATTGGCCACCGAGCTTGACTCAGCTTTGAAAGGTTTCTGGGCCCAGAGTTTTTATCGAGATTCGTGAAGGGTATTCCTGCACGTTGCCCCCACTCCATCTCATTCAAAAAAGGAGCCCCTTTGTTTGGTCGAAAAAGGCTCAAATTGTTTCTTGATAAATCTAAGAAGATCATGAGCTCTGCCTAGTCTCTTGGCTATTCCGGATTTCTCCAAGCCATTCGAGCTGTAATGTGATGCATCAGGTGAAGGAGTGGGGGCTATCCTGATGCAAGACAAACACCCTATCGTGTTTGAGAGCAGAAAATTGAGGGGTGTGGAAAGATCCTATTCAATTTATGACAAAGAAATGCTTGCCATTATGCATGCATTAGCCAAGTTCAAGCAGTACTTGGTGGGGAACAAGTTCGTGGTTAAAACAGACCACAATAGCCTCAAGCATTTTATGCACCAGAAGGATTTAAATGAGAGGCAACAGAAATGGGTGAGTAAGCTTCAAGCTTACGACTTTGACATTGAATATGTCAAAGGGAAAAATAATGTCGTGGCCGATGCTCTCTCCAGAAGGCCCCATCTTAGCTCATTGTGTGAGCTTACTGCAGATTGGAGGGACATGTTGCTTGCTGATTATGCCAAAAATCAGTTTGCAACCAGCATTCTGGAAGGTACTTTCCATGATGAAAAGTACCAGGTGGTTGAGGGATTGATTCAGTATAAGGGAAGAATCTTTCTGGTGGCTGATTCTAAGCTCAAGAAGAAGATTCTTTTGAATTTTCATGACATTCCAATTGCTGGTCACCAAGGTTTTTTCAAGACCTATAGGCAGATCCGAGAAAGGTTTTCTTGGAAAGGTTTGAAGAGAGAGGTTCAACGCTACATTCAGGAATGTCCTGTTTGTCAAGCAAATAAAAATGAGCATACATTGCCAGTCGGTTTGCTGCAACCACTTCCAATTCCCAATCAAAAATGGGAAAGCATTTCAATGGATTTCATCACTGGGTTGCCCAAGGCCCAAGGGAAGGATTGCATTTACGTGGTAGTTGACAGATTAACCAAGTTTGCTCATTTCTTTGCCATTATTAGCACTTTTTCTGTAGCCCAAGTTGCAGATTTGTTTTTTCGAGAAGTGTTTCGGCTTCATGGGTTGCCCAAGAATATTGTAAGTGATAGGGACAGCAAGTTCCTAAGTACCTTTTGGCAAGAAGTTTTCAGAATGAGTGGTACTGTGCTCACTCCAAGCACGAGTTATCACCCCCAAACTGATGGGCAGACAGAAGTGGTGAACAAGTGGTTGGAAGGCTACTTGAGAAATTATGTGTCAGAACAGCAGAAAGTTTGGGTTAAGTGGCTGCATATAGGCGAGTACTGCTACAACTCTACTTTTCATATGTCAATCAAAATGTCTCCCTTCTTGGCACTTTATGGGTATGAAGCACCCAGCTTTGCAGATTTGGTGTTTGGTGACAGCAAAGCACCTTTAGCCAAGGATTTGTTGCAGCACAGTCAAGACATAATGAGATCCTTGAAGGATAATTTGCAGATTGCACAAAATCAGCAGAAGTTATATGCTGATCAGAGGCGGGTAGAGCGTTCTTTTGAGGTTGGGGATATGGTCTATCTCCGTTTACAACCTTATAGACAGTCTACTCTCAAGAAGAGTGGAGCTGAGAAGCTTAAACCTCGCTTCTATGGGCCATTTAGGGTCATCAGGAAGGTTGGGGCTGTAGCTCATGAATTAGAGCTACCTTCAGATAGCAGAGTGCATAACGTCTTCCACGTGTCTCGCCTCAAGAAGGCACTTGGTCACAATGTGGTTGCTTCTTCACAGTTGCCACCGTTGGACGAAGAAGGACAGTTGGTTCTAGTTCCCGAGGAGATACTTGATGTCAGAGAACGTTCCTTGAGGAATAGAACTATCAGAGAATGTTTAGTAAAGTGGAAGAACCTGCCTATGGAGGATGCAACTTGGGAAAGTGATGAGATATTGCAGCATCCTAGTTTGCGATTGCTTGAGGACAAGCAATCTTGGGGAGGGCGGACTGTAATGTCCTCAAGCCCTCGACATTTTTCAAGGACCTATAGCCTTTCGCTGGGAACCCGGTTAATGGTTAAAAATTAGGTTTCTAATTTTGAGGTCAGCTGTCGGAGATAGTTTTAATGGCGGATTCCTTTCCTGGTTTTCGCTGAGGGCTTCGCAGTTGGTATGTTCGTCTCTCAAGATTCAGAAAAATTTTGGAATTTACTATTTTTAGAAATTCTATTTTTGGCAGCTCCAGCTTGAGCTCGTGTTGGTTGGACTTCCTGGTTTCCATTTGACTTCATTGACTTCTACTTTTGGTCGTGGCACTGAGAAATAAGCAATATTCAGATTAAAAGTCACGCTTTTAATTATTATATTTAACGCTAATCCTAGTCAGAGTTAATGACCAATAAGCAGGTTTAAAGTGGCTGAGGGTGGCGCTCTCATTAAAAGCAATATTAGTAATTAGCTAAAAAGTCGCTGTGGATTATGATATGATTTATCAAAGTTTGATGTTTTAATTAAATTATCAATGGCTAAGTCTTGAAGGAGAAAGTACCGGCCCAATCTTAGGAGAATGAGTTTGACCTGTAAAAGCATTTTAGTTTTGCAAAGTCAATTAGTTGCAGCAGTGAGCTCCTAAAGAATGGATCATCTTGGAAACAACAACTGCTATGCCTACTGGATTTAATTCTGGATCACTGAGGGATGAAGACCTCTAGTATTTGGGTATCACTGCTCAGAAACAACATCTAGTGGTGAATTTCAGCCTATGTGTGAGTGCATCTTTAGTTCATTCATTGTATGTTCAGTTTATTGTAAACTTAGATTAGATTGGCATATTCATGTTTCAGCATTTTGCATTCTTGTAGACAGCAGATTTGAAGTTTTAATCATATCTCAAAAAAAGACAAAAATATCATTCTGGGTATTGCATCATTAGATAAGTTTGTCATAGGCGCCCATATCTTCCAGATCTTAGATTTTTAGAAAGAGTATTGAATTTTTAAGAGGAAGCCGAATTTCTGTACTAGGCCGTACCATTGGCATATGCATTGGAATCCGTGTTAATTAAATCTTCAGGGTTTGGTTCAGTTTCAAGGGTCTAACTTGGTCGCCTAGGTCTTCTGAGTTCTTAGCATTTTATGGCATGTCAATTGGATGATTATTGAGCAAGTTGTGAACATTCTTTGGAACTTGTGAACTGCTGATTGCACATTTAAAGTACAGATCTGACGAAGAAACTGAATACAGAAATCTGCATTTCTGTTTTGTGGTTGGGACACTGTGATTTCTTAAGGATTGTAATTGATTCTTGGTTGAACGTACTATTTGATAAGCATATGATATCTTGGCATTGCAGGCAGTCATAATCTTGTAAACTGGCAGTAGTACTGACCAGTGTTTTGATATTGCTTTGTCATTTCTTGTAATAATCATTCCTACTTTCAGTTTTAGAGTAAAATAGTGATAACTCCGCCCTATGGTCGCTACTGTCCATTCTGGATGAGCAAGCACATTCTGGGTGTCGAGAAGTTTCCTCTTTCAGCATTATTTCTTTCAAGCATTATTTTGTATTTACTCCGTCATATGGTCGCCCCTCACTCCGCTTTGGATTGGGTAGCACATACTTGGCGTTGAGTTCCTTTTCCAGCATAAGCAATTCATTTTAGATCCTCTGACCAATGCTCACCATCATCGGTGCCATTCTGGTTAGAGTTGCTTTCTTGCACGTTTTGGTTTTCTCATCTAACCTTAACGGGTGCACTGCTTTGTAATATTGTAATCTGTCATTTGTAAATCGAAAAACGAAATAATTTTGGCTCGGAATATTTCATCTGAGGAGTCAGAGTCAGAGGCTTCAGAGCCTAAGGCAGAGGCAAAGTCAGAGCTTCAGATACAGGAGGCACGCCTATCTAGCATTCAGCAGGAAGGCTCATTCAGGATTCGTGGAGTGTTGGCAGGATAGAGGGTCATTACCCTTCTTGATACAGGAGCCACACACAATTTCATCGATGCTAGATTTGTAGAGAAACGTGGACTCATTACTGAGGAGTTCGAAGGGATTAGAGTTAAGGTGGCCGACGGTTATACTCTTAGGTGTGAACGCATGATTAAGGATCTCCCTTTGCGCTTGAACAATTATGAGTTCAAGGCTGATTATTACGTGGTGAACATGGGGGATATTGATTTAGTCTTGGGTATGAAGTGGCTTCATTCCCTTGAGGAATTCACTCTTCGTCTTAAGGACATGGAGATCCGTTTTGATGTCGATGGGAAGACACATTCTAAAGGCAATTCGGGACAGCAACATCAAAACAATTTCTTTTCGTCGGATGGAGAGACTCATGCGACACGACATGGTAGAGTGGGCTGCCGAGTGCACCTTGGCACCTATACAGGAGGGACAGCAGAAGACTTAGTATCATGCTGACATACAGCAGTTGAGAATCAAGCATGATAAGGTATTCAGTGATATTCCACCAGGGAGACCTCCAGACAGGGGCATTGAGCATATTATAGAGCTTGAGGAGGGCGCTAAGCCCGTTATGATTACGCCCTATAGACATCCCAAGCGGCTGAAAGATGAGATCGAGAAAACGATCAAGGAGTTACTTGCTATGGGTCACATTCGACCTAGCAAATCACCATTCGCTTCTTCAGTTGTTTTGGTAAAGAAGAAGGATGGCACCTTACGCATGTGCATTGACTACAGAGTCCTGAATAAGAGGACTATCAAAAATAGGTATCCAATACCTCGTATAGACGAGCTTATTGATGAGCTCCATGGTGCATGCTACTTCACGAAAATAGACTTGAGGTCAGGATATCATCAGATCGTGGTTCGTGAATTGTGACATTGAGAAGACCGCGACCGCTTGTCATTGTATACTTTCGAAGCCTGTGGTGATGCCATTTGGCTCACTTCACGCGCCAGCCTACATTTCAGTCCACCATGAAACGTGGTTTTCACCACCGCTGAGGAGATTTGTAGTTATCTCTTTTCGATGATATCCTTATTTACAGCAGGACTTGGCAGGAGCATTTGGCTCACCTGGAGACCGTGTTGAGTATTCTAGAGAGGGAGTCCTTGTACGCCAAGGAGTCCAAATGTGATTTGGGGATGACCGAATTGTTATATTTAGGTCATATTATCAGTGCAGAGGGAGTGCGAATGGATCCTGAAAAGATCCGCGCTATTATTGACTGGCCTACACCGGCAAACCTGACACAGTTACGAGGATTTCTAGGTTTGTGTGGGTTCTATCGCAGATTCGTGAATGGTTATTCACGTCATGCAGCCCCTATGACAGATTTGCTAAAAAAGGGTGCATTTTGTTGGACTCCTGAGGCACAGGAGTGTTTTGTGAGATTTAAGGAGTTGATGACTACGTGCCCAGTATTGGCACTACCAGACTTTTCGAAGCCTTTTGAGCTTCAATGCGATGCATCAGGTGAGGGCATTGGAGTGGTGCTTATGCAGGACAAGCACCCTATTGTGTATGAGAGTCGTAAACTCAGAGGGCCAGAGAGACTCTACAGCATTTACGATAAGGAGATGCTCGCTATAATGCATGCCTTAGCAAAATTTAGACAATATCTTGTTGGCAGCAAATTTTGCATCAAAACTGACCACAACAGTTTGAGACACTTCTTGGGGCAGCGAGACCTCAATGATCGTCAGCAGAAGTGGGTAAGTAAATTGTAGGCCTATGACTTTGATATCTCGTATATAAAAGGTACACAGAATGTAGTAGCTGATGCTCTTTCACGCAGGCCTTATCTGAGCTCTATGGTTCACATTTCTGAGGATTGGAGGCATATGATTGTGGCAAAGTATGCCAAGGATACATGGGCATCCAGCATTGTAGAGGGATCGATGATTGACACTAGATATACACTTGTGAATGACTTGATCATTTACAAGAACAGGATTTATTTGGTCCCAGGTTCAGAGGTGAAGAACATTATCATGCGAGCCTTTCATGATGTACCTACTGCAGGACATCCCGGGTATTTCAAAACCTATAGATAGATCTCGAGATTCACATGGAAAGGACTTGTTGTAGATGTTCTTCAAGATAAAGTGGAGTGCTCCGTTTGTCGCTATGAACAAGCAGAGAACACGCATTCGCAAGTTTATTGCAGCCACTCGACTCTCATTGAAGTGGGAATGTTCACGATGGATTTCATTACCGCTTCGCCGAAGCCCGCTGGCCAGATTGCATATATGTAAAGGTTGTGGATCGGTTGACGGCGCATGCCCACTTCTTCCGGATACCAATTACCTACACAGCTATTGTGGCGCAGGTCTTCTTCCGTGGAGGTATTCGACTACATGGCTGCCTCCCCGAGCATAGCGTGAGCCGCATAGGATAGCCTGGGTTTCCGGGAGTCATTTCCTCGGCGGAAGAGGAGAATTAGACCGAGCTACACCGAAGCACCGCTACTCAACTGCATAGATGGGCGCACGGAGATAAAGTGAATAAAATGGGTGGAGGGTTACCCCGTGAACTATATTGCGTAGCGTTAAAGGCATAATAAAATGGATTCACGAAAGCGAAAGTATTGTTACAACGCCGAAGATTCCATATGACCATCCTCGTGATGTCCCCTTCATGGCGCTTTTAAAATGGTATGAGGCCGAAGTTTTCCTTGGATTTGCTACTGAGTGACAAGAGAGCGTCGAAAGTACGCGAATTTGCCGCGTGAGAGTCGATACCATGAGGGCTCTTTAAGGAGAATATCGCTGCAATGTGACCAGCAAAAGTAGCACGATCTTAAGAGACGTAGGAGATCTTTGGAGGTGGTGACATGGTTTACCTTATGCCGCGAGCCTTACCGCATTTCACTCGAGGGAAGAGGGAGCGAGAAGCTTTGCCACCTATATTACCGCTCTTTCCCCAGGATCCCGAGGCGGTTGGAGAGGTGGCTTACGAGCTAGAGCTTCCTGTGGAGAGCAAGGTCCACAATGTTTTTCACGTGTCACGTCTCAAGAAGGCGTTGGGACACCGTGTGGTACCTTCGGTAGTTTTACCTCCCTTAGATGATGAGGGAAAGTTGATTCTAGTACCTGAGTCTATCCTGGAGTACAGAGAGAGACAGTTGCGTAGGAGGACTATCAGGGAATACTTAGTGAAATGGAGAGATTTGCCAGTGGAGGATGCTACATGGGAGAGCGAGGATATTCTGCAACATCCGGAGTTGAGATTGCTTGAGGACAAGCAATTTCAGGAGGGGCGGACTGTCATGTCCCCTTCTAGTTGACATCTCTCAGAGCATATGATTAGCCTATTATGCGACCCTCGTAGGCTGATAGGATGGATAGAGGGTCTTGATGGAGCTTGGCTCGGCTTCAGTTGTCAGTATTTGATCAGTTGGCTTTCGTTCGGGCTCTTTTAGACACCGTTTGCCTGAGTTGCTATTTTTAGCAGTTTTTGGCACTCAGCGAGGCACCCTTGCTATATTTAGCAGTATAGTTTGGTCACGTGCAGAATCACTCCTTGGTTCGCCAGCTTCAGACGGTTTGAGAATCGGATAGTCTTTGAGGAAGATATTAATATTTAATTGATTTAATTAATATTAATGTTTGGAGCTATATTATAACTTAAGTGCTTGACTCAAGGGGGCGTCCATCATTGAAAGGGGGTCGTTTTTAATTATATTTTATAATTAAAAATTTGATCGAAGACTATTGGAATAATTAAAAAGAAAAGTCAAATTTATTTTAATGATGCTTTTTGAAGGAATTCACACTTTTCAAAGGTTATAAGACTTTGCTTTGAAAATCGAGCTCATTATGTTATTGAATATTAGAAAATTGATCAAGTCTTCAACCAGAGCACGGAAGCCAAGGGTTTCAGTCTCAGAGCATTGGGGAACGAGCCATCTCCAGTGAAAGCAATTCAGAGGTTGTGAAATATCATCCGATTTATTGCCAGGCAGAGAGATTTCTTCATTCAGAAGAGATTACAGAGCATTCACAGATCTTTCACTTTCAGAGTTTTGTTTGGGTTTCATCCAGAAAGCATTCTTCAACTAAGGCGCATCATATTCTAGGGTTTGGACATTGTTTTGAAAAAGCTGTACACTTTGTACTTGCTGATCTGACAGAGCCGTACCACTGCAGCAGGCCGTACTTCTTCATTTCTGAAGTCGTACTTGTATCTGGTGCAAATCGCCTATTCTTCTGGACTTTGGCTTTCATTCTTTGTGGCGCCTTAGCATCTGGATCATTTCCGGAGCATCAGACGGAGGGAGAAGCATTCTATATTGAAGCCGTACCATTATTTGTATTCTTTCAACTGGCAGCAATAATCAGGTTTTTACATTAAAATATCATTGCCTTTTTGATTGCATGTTATTGGATCTTCATTGTAATCATTCTAGAAGA
>VDFB02131257.1:0-15296 GCA_007258455.2 Sequoia sempervirens | reverse complement strand
AAATTCCTAAAAAACCTACCTTCTTTATTCTTCCTTGCACTTTTATTATATATTATTGGTGACTTACTTAGTACCTAGTTCCCTAAGTTCTCTTATAAAGCCTTTTATAACATAAGGTTGCGAGTCCTTTTATCTTTTCCTAGCTTCCAATTAATAAAATGATTGCATATTTTTATTAAATTATTTGACTAAACCCACACTTAAGTCCTTCAATAATCCCATTTCTTTCCTTTTGTCACGTTCTTAACTATTTACGCCAGTCTACAATGAATATTTTATTAAAGAAAAGAAAGGTCATGATACCACATAAAGGGTAACATGTGTCCTCCTTTCTAATAATTTTCACATATCCATATAAGATTGTTTCATAAAGACTAATGAGGTTGGAGAAACATGGATTGGTAACACATGGCATCATTTTGGTATAGTTTTATGAGCCCACAAGTTTCTTTATGAAGACCAAGATGTTGATTGTGGAACTACAAAAAAGGAAAAGTGGCATGTTTTAATAGATTTTGCAAGTCTATGGATTAAAAAGATAAGGATAATTTATTAGCTATTAAACTCCAGAAAGGTGGACACCTGTTAGCATTTAGCATGATTTTGTGATTTTGTGAGCTCCTCAAAATGAACCAAGTTTTTAAGTAGAGAATTTCAGAATGAAGTCATGTGGACTTATTTTCTTATTTCCACCAAGGCTTTCAAAGAAGGATGGGTTAACACAATAATTACATGT
Organism: Sequoia sempervirens; assembly: GCA_007258455.2. Lineage (NCBI taxonomy): Eukaryota > Viridiplantae > Streptophyta > Pinopsida > Cupressales > Cupressaceae > Sequoia > Sequoia sempervirens. The sequence goes on along the minus strand of VDFB02131257.1, from coordinate 14,560 downwards.
GGTGTGTTCTCATATGGATTTTGTGAGTTTGTGAGCTCTTCAAAGTGAGTCCCTTTTCAAGCTGAAGAATTATGAAAAGTTGTCATGTGGATTGTTTGATGTTGTCCACTGCTTTTCAAAATAACTTTTCTCAATCCAGGCCTACTTGGCTAATATGTAAAGTGATAGTGAGATGGAAATATTATATTGGCTAGGAATTTTTAAAGTGCATAAAATATTTTCAAACTAGTCAAATCAATTTGGATCATTAGATCTTGTCTTGTTAGTGGAAGATCAACAACTCACATTCAAACATGGTGAATAGATAGTTGGATGTGCTTGGATCACATGAATGAAGAGTATTGGTGAAAATGTTTTTTTTATACTAGATTTATGCTAGATATTTCTTCCATAAATATTGCAATTTGAGCTTACATGTTCACATCAAAATTGAAGAGTGATTTCCCTATTTAAGAAATTCAAGAATTTTTGTTCATCTAGGGTTGGTGTATGAATTGTGAAATCTATTGAATTTTCCAAAAATCTTCCATGCACTATAAATTTTATCCATAAACCTTAGAAAAAAAGCATGAGTAAATAAAAGGACCAATCATCCTCTTCTGAATTGCCTCTTGATGAAGATTTGATTACCAAAATCTTGGGTTCTATAGAATAGGTTGTTCATGTCCATGTACTTGGTGCAATAGGTGGTCTATTAGATAAAGGAAGGGAGTGCAAAGATGCAGAGATCCCTATGACTAGGTAAAATTTCTTTTCACATTGGTACAACAAAAGGGCTTCTAGGGTTCCTATTTCCAAAATCTAAAGTTATTATCTTGGGAAGAAGATTGTCCCCAATGTGTTTATGAATTTAGAGCTTATTAGACACATAGCTAGGAAATATGATGAGAATTTTAAGATTTTCCAAACAACTAATAGGGTATAATTAGTGAAAATTGACAAGGTTTCTATCTCTAAGGCCTTTGGTTTTAAGTTCTAAGCAACAAACAAGGTAATAGATTTTGACCTTTTTGAGAGAAAATACTAACAAGAAAAATAAATATAGGGTATTTTCACTCTCAAACATATAGGATAAAGCGATTTGATAAGTATGTAAGGATATCTACAAGTGAGACAAAACCCTTCAAGTTGGAAACATTTGAGGATCGTTTCATTAAGACATACTATGCACTTTGCCAAGTTTTGGGAGGAGATGCCAAAATAAATTCCCGGTGCCATTGTTGTATATGGTAGTAGACATACAAAATACCCTAGGCAATAATGAATATGATTTTTCCACATATTTTAAATGGTATCCTTAGGAAATTAGTAGAGATAAGTAAAAACATCAAGTTAATAAACTTAGATGGTATTATTTTCTATGCAATATGTTCTTTTATGAAGGAAGAAAAAAGTGGCATAAGGATCTACAAGTTCAAATTTCAAACGACAAGGTAAACTTTGTCACCATCCAATGCTGGACCCATGTAGGGGACATGCATTATGATGTAGCGATATATGTAATCTTTAAAAAATATTTTTTCAAGAGGGTGTTGACACTCATGGAGTGAAAGAGTATAGATTGTAGAAGGAAACCAAGGATTTCTTAAGACCCAAAGATAGAGTTCCATAATTGGGTGTGCAACATAACTGGGAAGATTGGTATTGTAAGGAAGCTAAGGTAGTGAAACAACTTCCTACACTAATCTTGAGAGGATAATAATACAAAAAATTTAAAAATCTTTAACAATTATAGAAACTTAAACTAAAATAAACATAAATATCATGCATACCACGACACAGTGATTTACGTGGGGAAAAATCTTTTGGGAGAAAAACCCCACACTCCAAAAACTGCCCAATATATTATTTAGTAAATCACAAAGATTACAATATACTTGCAGAGCAAGATTCTCACAAGAGTATCACCACTCATAGATCAAGACACAACATGACTACTATTAGACTCTCTGAATGCATCACTATCTCTCTACTACAATTGTGATACAATTCCCTCATAAAATAGGGTTACATTCTAGGGAAAGATAGGCCAAAAAACATCCATCAATAGATCTAAAACCTAATAATTAATGGTCTAGATTTAAAATGTATCATTTATCTAATATATGTCATCCATTTTAGTAGTTTCCTAAAAAAATTAACAAAAAATTGTTTATACGCATCCCACTCTCCCCCCTTGATGCCATTGTATATTACACATATCGATGTAACTGGGAAATACATATCAATTCATATATATATATATATCCTATCAACAATAATATTTATATAATTGCAAGGTTGAGAAAAAATTTCCCAACAAATCTCCCATTTTTTGAAAACCTTGCAAGAGCAATGGGAGGGAGTAAACATTGTCTCTTAATTTCTAGGGCCGAAAGGCCCATAATATTTGAACACCATTTAAACTTCTTTGTGCTCACAAGATTAGTTAAATAATCATCAACATTCATCAAAGTCTCTACCTTAACTAGCTTCACCCTACCATCTTAGACCATTCTCGAACAAAATGATATTGTACATCAATGTTATTGGTACTGGCATGAAATGCCAAGTTCTTGGCTAGACATACAACACTTTGACTATTGCAATAAATTTTCATTGCACCTTGTTTTATTCTAATATTTGAACATAGTCTCTTAAGCCAAATGGATTCTTTACAAGAATAAGTAGCAGTCATATACTATGCTTCAATAGTGGACAAAGCAACCACAACCCGCCATTTAATCATCCAACTAATTGCACCACCAAATAATGTGAACACATAAGCATTGATGGATCATCTACTATCAATATCACCTACCTAGTTTGAATCCACATAAGCATGAATATCAAGGGAAATCCCATCTTTAGTCACATTAATATGATAACACAAGGAATAATATGAGGTACCACACAAATATATGAATAGAGTACCTAACTAATCTCATTGCTTGGGAAATGTACGGTCTAGTACAAACCATAACATACATCAAACTTCCAAAGTCTACACTTCGGTAAGGCACTATGCTCATGTCTTCCATCTTTGATGAAGATGTTAGACAATCTAAAATAGATATCTTTGTTCAAATAGAAACAAGAACACACAATGGTCCACAATCCTGCATGTTAAATCTTTGTAAAAATGAATTGACATACTTACTTCAGCCAATCCATAGCTTTCTGTTCACTCTATCTCTTTAATTTCCATCTCAAGAATATGTCTAGCTACACCAAGATATTTTCAAATGAAGTGTTAGTTGAGATTTTAGTTTTAAAACAATTAACAACAAATGATCACCTATTAGTTTTAGAGACAAAGATAATGATCTAATTTAGAATGCTAAATTTGAAACCCAAATAATATATGTGTCAAATTTTTGTTACTACATCCTAGGGACTCCTGGCTAGTTTTCATACAAATATCTCTTCAATTTCAAATCAACTTACTTTTACTCTTTCACCAATGTGAGTGCTTCCTGCTATGTCATATAAATATCCTCCTCCCAAATCACCATGAAGGAAAGTAGTTTTACATCCATTTTCAACCTCTAAATCATAAGTATAACAATGTAGTGTAGAAAATTAACACCTTTTGAAGAAAGAGGCAATTTTACACTCTAATTTAGAAAATCTATTTTTCCACCTTTGCATTAATTACTTTTAAATCACTCATCCATAGGCCCCTAAGACCCATTATTTTGGACTCGAGGCTTATTCCCACTCAAAAATCATATAAATCCCGATAATAGTACCTAAATAATTTAAATCTTGAAAACCACCTCAAAATTTAAGTGGGACCCATTCGCCACCTTGGGTGAATGAGTCCCCTCTGGTGGGACCCATTTGCCAAGGGTGGCGAATGAGTCCCTTTTGGGGAATTTTTCGAGTTTGAGTGGGAAATTCACTGACTTAAATCAAATTTCTAGTGGATGTCGGCCTTTGAGGTCTAAATAATGGATAATTAGGTATTAATGCCTATAAATATAAGCTTTTGTAGGTCACTTTTTAGGACATTTAACAATTTTAATAAACAAATTCAAGAGTCAAGTATTGAGAATATTTCACAAGAAGATTCACAAGTTTATTTGTAGGAAATTTGAAACCTTGGAGTAGCATTCAAGGATTTTTGTAGGTCTTCAAGCTCACTTTTATTCTAGATAAAGCATAGTTAAGGGTTGATCATGGATGCCTATGGAGAATCATGAAGAATTATAGGTTGGGAAGATGCAACTAGCCATCAAGCCAAGCCTAAGGAGTTATTTTCTAAGTGATTTCATCTTCTATTGTCTCTCTATCTTCAGCCTAAGGAAGGTTTGCATGTCATTGAGATTCATTTAAGGTGATTTAGGGTCTCTTAGAGTGAGTCCTACATCATTCAAGTTTCATTCATGCATATTAGAATAGGGTTGCATCTTGCTTTAGATTTCCTAGCCTTAGACACACTTAGGGAAAGGGTTTTTCTACATATTTCATTATCCCTTTCAAGATTTAATTACCAAACTAGGGGTTTAAACAAGGAAAAATCCCCATTAGCAATCAAATTATATTATGTCTTGTACACACTTTTTGCAGATCTAGATCCGGGTTTCAATCTGGGAATCAAGTGCAGGTGTTGGAATACAAATCAGTGACTTCAATTTTCAGAAAAGCAGAAGAGGACTAATTTTCCATTATTTTTGAATGAGTCCCACCAGGGTTTTTCGTCAGATCAGTTTGCAAATTCCAATACCCTTTTCTCTAAAACAACTTTTTGGGAAGAAACCCTGATCTAGGACTAATTTGCCCAGGGTGGCGAATGAGTCCCAATTGGTAAAAAAGTTAACATTTCCAGATTTTTAGAGCTACTTTCAGTTATTCTAAGATTTCCAGGGGCACATCATTTACTGTTATACTTTCTTGTTCTATTTTGATTTTATTTTCAAAGCATCATATAGGTCATTTAGGTCTTCTTGCATTTCACACTATGTTTTCAAATATCTTGCAGTTTCTAAGTTTTGCATTAGTAGTGAATCTCTTTTATTAGTTTTCAGCCTTTAGGACAATCCCCTTTGATAGATTTCAATCTGAGCCTTTGCATTGGAATCTTAAGGGTTTTTTCTTGAGTGAGCCACTAAGATTTTTGTACCTCTCTCCTTTTAGGTTCAAAACCCTAGAAGTGTGAGAGAGACCTCACATCAAAATAATTTTGGTTCATTTTGGTGAACCTCCATTTAGAGCATCATCTTTTTGACTTAGAGTGCATTTACATCCTAGAAATATCTTGCATTAACATCGCATCACATCTTGCATTATTTAATTTGCATTCAAGGGTTTCAAATTTTGCATTAGTGAAAAGCTCATTTATATTGCATTATTACACCTAATTTCATTGAACAATAGTAAAATTGTGCATCTACATTTTAGATATGCATTATACAACATACAACACAGACAAATCAACCAAAAAAATTAGAAAAATTTAAAAAATATCCCTACTAGGAATTATTCACCACCTTGGGTGAATTAGTCCCAATACAAATTTTGCATTACTATTTTCAGAATCTAGTTTCTAGTTTTTAAGCTTCTATTTGTCTCGGTTAGTTTTCTGTTTCATTTCATTTACTTTCTATTACATTGAAGTAATTATAACTATCATGATTTAATTTCATGGAAATTATTATTATTTTTTTTTAGATGGCAGAATCGGGTAGCACGACCCCCCTATAAACCGCAAGTACTGTAAACTTTTTAACGCGGATCAAGGTGTCGGGCGTGGACACGCCTGCAAATTACCGGACGGGAGACTAGAACTCGGACCAGCAGAGCCGAACGGAATTACTTTAGCTAACCGAGCTAGGGTCCCGCCCAATTTCATGGAAATTATGAATAGCATTAGATTTTGACAATTTTCATTTTCAGCATTAGTTCCTAGTTTACTTAGATTAGATTCATTAGAAAACAAAAACAAAAAACAAAAAACATCAAATGAAACAATACAAAAAATGCTTCAATTTAGACAAAGTATATCATCCAAGCCTTTTAGTAGTGATGACTTAGATATGTTAGATGAAGCCCTTCAAGACTTCCTCTCACTAAGATCATCCACTAAGGTTTGTCACGAAAAACCCAAACCAATCAAAAATAAATTACCTCAAACCTTTTAGTCACAATGCATTTGACATGTTAGATAAATCCCTTAAAGGTTTCATCTCACAAAGGCCAGCCATTAATTTTTGTTGTGAGAAACCTAAAACAAAATATGTCAATGTGATTCAACCTCAACTCATCCTTCACCCACCTTCGCATAAGCCTCAACCTCTAACTAAACCTGAGTTCACCCTTTACCCACCTAAGCATGATGTCTTGCAACAACCAAGTCATAATATTGTTGCTCATACATACAATAGTAGAAATAATCTACAACCACAACAACCCACCCCAACACCCTTACCTTTTCCCAATCCCATATTTCCTAGTTCTCCTCAATTAACTTCACACACTAATGAGTATGATCTTGTTGAGAAACTTAAGAATACTCTTGAAAAGACATCCCTTTGGGACCTAATTTAGAATTCACCAAATTATCACACTATGCTTCAAACAACATTGCAACAAATAGTGTTTCCTTCTAGTATGAATGCAAATGATGTGGCAACTCTAATACAAGAATGAATACAATTAATGTAGACATTACATTCCATCAACATGAGCTCCCTCCATTAGAATTAAGGAAGTAAAATGAGGCCTTTATGATAATAGCCCAATTCAATAGAATAGGCATCAAAAGGACCGTTGTTGACAATGGCTCAACCCTTAATGTGTGTAGTGTGAAACTCCTAGATGGATTACATGTGGATAAATCACAAATCAAACCCAACTCCTTATCTATTAGTGGATTTGATAATATCACAAAGCAATCGCTTGACACTGTAATTACCTTACCTATTATAGTCAAAAAGGCTACGTTGCAAAATCCTATTCATGTCATACATTATGATCATTCATACAATCTTCTTTTGGGAAGACCATGGATTCTTGAGATGCATGCAGTGCCTTCGACCCTTCATCATATAATGAAATATGTCTATAACAACAAAGTCTATCAAGTTGAAATAGACCATGTGACTGCAAGTTTCTTACAACTTGAAAAAGGAACGACAAGTACTATGAACACATTGATTCGAACATCTAACATAGAACCTCTCGAGACTGACAAACAAGAAGAAGAATCGGTGCCCAAATTACTAGGTGATGATTGGGGTTCATTGGAATTCACACCTTCATTTATGGGAGAGTATATAATCACAAAAAAAGAGGATGAAAAAAAAGAAAAACCCATGGTGATGTTAACTTAGAATTTGGAAGTTCTAACCTTCACAAACATCTACCTCATGTCCACTTTGGAAGATAATAAAATTTACACAACTAACTTTGATGAGATAGATTATCAAAAACCACCAAACCTGAAAGAAATGGAAATACTTTATGGGAGAGGCTATGAATTTGTGAAACAATTGGGATACAATGGTAAGGGATGTGGAAAGAATGAACAAGGAATCTGAGCTCCTATATAACCTAATACACAAGAGACAAAGTTTAGTTTGGGATATTGTTTTTCTAAGACAAAAAAAGAAAATCAACGACCATCACTAAACATCAACACTATCACATGCAAACCAAGAACCAATCTCACAATAAAGCATCCCAAATTACTTGATATAGATTTACCACCATCATGGGAGTACTTTAACAATAATGAAGTTCTAAAATAAATGTTAAGCATTTATGACAATACATCTTCTATTCCTTCAAAGAAAATATTTACCTGTGCTATGATTAGTACCAAGAAAAAAGATATAGAAACTAAAAATACTGAGAAAGACATAAGCATGGAACAATATAAGCATGAATTTCCCAAGTCAAATGTGCTTCCCTTGGGAGATATAATTGATATACCAATGAAAATATAGATGATAAAGAAAAAATAATTAAGATAGGGAAGTGCTTTGATGATGAAGAACAAGAAGATACTACAACCATGCTCCACGACTTTCTTGAACAATTTTCTTGGAAATATTCAGGCATGCCAAGAATAGATCTGAAGATAGTAACACACAACATTGTCCTTGCTGAAAATTATAAGCATGTTCAACAAAAGATACAAAACATGAATCCTAAAATATCCTTGCTTGTTATAGGAGAACTTGAAAAAATCCTTGACATAGGTTTAATTCAACCTATTGATTATTCTCCTTGGATCTCAAACATTATCGCAGTTGCAAAACTTGACAATCATACTAGGATGTGTACAATTTTTTTTTTTACTTGAATAAAGCCTCTTTAAAAGATGATTTTCCCCTTCCTAATATCAACATGACAGTGAATTCAATTGCAAGACATGCTTTTTTGTCATTCATTGATGGATTTTTTTGATACAATCAAATCTTCATCAACCCACAAGATCAATATAAGACAACCTTTACAACTGTTTGGGGGACATTTTGTTGGGTTATGATTCCTTTTGGATTAAAGAATGTGGATGCAACCTACCAACATGCCATCACATTGATATTTCATGATTACATACATAAAATATTGGAAAGTTATACTGATGACATCCTAGCCAAATATCTAACAAGACAAGACAATGTGAATGTCCTTCAAAAGATCTTTGAACGGATGCAAAAATACAACATGAGGCTGAATCCAAAAAAGTGTCTTTTTGGAGTAGATAATGGAAATTTTTTATGGTTTAGCATATCTCATAGAGTCATAGATGTGGACATAGAAAATTTATGCTATAATCAACATACCACCTCCCAAAAACATTTCCCAATTGTGCATGTTACATGGAAGAATTCAAGCCATCTATTGTTTTGTGGCATCTTTAGGTGATTGAACATTACCTTTCACACATCTCCTCAAAAATGATGTGCATTTTAAATGGAACGAAGATTGTGAATAATATTTTGAGAGTTTGAAGGAATACCTTGCAACTCCGCCCATTTTACAACCCGGTATTCCAAGAAAACCATTCATCCTTTATATAGCCACATCAGCCCATGCTCTTGCAACATTGTTGGCTCAGGAAAAAAAGAGAGGTAAAGAACATCCCATTTATTACATTAGCTAAACTCTAATAGATTATGAAAAGAGATACACACTAATTGAAAAAAAATGTTTAGCTCTTATATTCCCTACTAGTAAGTTGCGACATTATTTACTAAATGTAGTACTACAAGTAATGACAAAATTTGATCCTCTCAAACATCTTTTTAATAGAACATACTTATTAGGATGCCTAGCTAAGTGGATGATATTGTTGATTGAGTTTTACCTTAGGTTTGTTTCACAAAAATAAATCAAGGGTCAAGCCTTGACCAACCACTTAGCTAACGCTCCTCCTCCTTTAGCATTCCCTAGCAATGACTCTTTTCTCAACGACAATGTGTTGCTGATCAAAGCTCATACATGGGAATTATATTTTATGGATCCAAGTGTAGAACAAGCTCTAGCATTGGTTTTATATTAATTTTGATGCCTAGAGGAAAACCTATTCACTTGTCATATCAATTAAATTTCCTATGTACAAATAACACAACTGAATATGAGATGCTAATTGTTGGATTGTGTGTTGATTTAATCATGGGTGTCAAAGATATTAAGATCTTTGGTGATTCACAATTAGTGATCAAACAAATAAATAGAGTCTACCAAGCAAAACATGACAAATTATCGAAATATAAGGATCTCAAAATGACCTTGTTCAAAATTTTTGAATCATCTACCATTGATAACATCCCATGAAAAGATAATTGAAATGCAGATGCAATGGCAAGTGTGACTTCTCTTATATCACCTCAAGATCCTTTAAAGGAAATCACATTTATTGTTCACCCGATCATGAAAGCTTCGATCAATAATAAATCAGAAGAAGTGTTAACAACAACCAATGTTGCCTTGAGTGAATGGTATGATACAATCTATAACTATTTAAAAGACGGTACCATTCCCGAGCCAACAACAACAAACACCTGAACTCGCTTATGAAAACTAACAATGAAACACACAATCCTTGCCAATGTGTTATATAGAAGATCCTTTAATGGTATTTTACTTAGGTTTCTTAAGGACTCTGAAATCACTATAGCAATTGAACAAGCCCATGTGGGTGCTTGTGGAGGTCATTTTGGAGGATGTTCCTTAGTGTAAAAAATCATTCATATGGGCTACTACTAGAGACATATGGAAAAATATTGCTTTGCATATGTTAAGTGATGCCACAAATGTCAAGAACACAACAATTTGATTCATGCTCCCGATTTTGAGCTTCACACCCAAATCCCTATTTGGCCATTCTCAATATGGGGATTGATCTAATTGGGAAAATCTCACCACCTTCATCTATTGGACATACATTTATCATTACAACAACCAACTATTTTACAAAATGGGTAGAATCTATTCCTCTTCGATCCATGACTACTGATGTAATATGTCATTTCATAATGGAACACATTATTGCCTACTTTGGACTCCCTTCTGCATTAATTTTAGAAAATGGGACACCATTTAAGAACAATGATGTGAAGAAATTATTGGACACGTTTAATATCCAACATCGATTTTCCACACTGTACTACCCAAAATCTAATGGTTAAGCTGAAATCAATAATAAGACTCTTGAAGAAATCCTAAAGAAAACTGTTAACAAACATCATAATGATTGGCACACACAATTGCAATATGTGCTATGGGCCTATTGAACAAGCATTAGATTATCTATGGGAACCACACCCTATAACCTTGTCTATGGTACTGAGGCAATCATGCCCTTGAAGTTAGAAATACCCACATTAAGGATTTCTCTTTAGGGTCTTATCGATGATGACACCTATAAGGAACAACTTTAGATTACACCAACTTGAGATGCTCGATGAATAGTGCATTAACACTCTTGAGCATCTCCAAGCCTACACTAAGAAATTACAATGTAAACATAATAATCATGTCATCTCTTGGAAATTTAATAAGGGTGACTTAGTCTTGTATAAAAATCAATGCAATGTTACTACAGACTACACTAAAAAATGAAAATTTAGTCCAAGTTGGTTAGGACCCTACATAATCAATACAAGTTATGGGTCTATTGCTTACACATTAACAAAGCTAGATGGTACATCCCTTCAAGACCCCATCAATGCCACACATCTGCTTTGGTATTATGTCTAATCCCTTTGAATAGTATGAATGATAAAGTAGTGTTGATAGAGCTACCAAATTATATCCTATATGCTTTTACATTGCTTCATTCTTGAAAAACAATTATGTGTGTGTCTTGAATACTAAAGTGATTATTTAATTTATTTTTATAGTTACTTTAGGTTTCATACTATTCAAGTTCATCTTGTGTGTTATGTTACTTAAGTTAAATTATTATATAGATTATAGGTGCATTTAATTTAGCATAGCATACTTAATTACAATGCTGTATCTAAGAGAACTTATTGTAAGTTTTAATTAGATCACTTACAATGTGTTAAATCATGAAGATATTAATTAAGTAATTTTAAAGATGTTATTTAATTAATCACATTTCCATTTAACATTCCACACATAAAGACAAAAAACAAAACATCAAATACTCATATATTATGTATATCAAGTTTTTCTTGTACATGTCATCAATAAATACAATATCATTGAGGTCTATGACTACTAGATCCCTCGGGATCTCGAACTCATCTCGGTCCAATATCAATACATTGGGAGATGGTACTGTGCAATTGTGATCATAGTCCACTGACTCTGAGTGCAAAATCTAAGCCTTGAATCTATCCAAGGGCCTCTCGATGTGCCCCGACTATCTGATCCCTCTCTGCTTATAGCTGAGATATATCTTACTCTAGTCTCTCAAACTCTGCTAGGGTTCGACATGAATATGCATCTACTACAACATTAGCTTGGAAGACTTGCCTCCTCAAACTCTGATATGCTTCCCATAATCTCACGAATGGCTTGAGTGACTCTGGGTCCTGATCCACAATGGGTAGGGGTACATAGTCTAAGCCCACTACCTCCTCATCGATAGATGCTGACACTATCTTTGTAGCTTCCTGTCGGTAGAATTCTTGATAGTCTCTTGCATCTCCTGCAATGTATAAACAATAAAAAATTAGTACACATCATGATATATATAGAAAGCATAAACATAAACAAAATGTACATGAATAAATGAAATATCATCACCTATATCTCTAGTAGGCTAAGAAACATCAACCTCGTCCTGTGCAGGAGGCATGGAAGATGTGCTAGCTCCTCCATTACTATGGGTTCTGATGCATACTATGGCTGCTACTTGTGATCTCATCATTCAAATGGGTGAGGGCTCTCCCCACTCCTGTCGTGCTTGATCCTCAGTTTCTACATCATCATCCTCACTTATGGGATAATCCTCCTTCTGATCCTCCTGATCCTCCTCTGCATCCCCTTTGTCCTGACCATCATAATGAGAATCTCCATCCTCATCATACTCCTCATCTATGAAGTCTATAAATATGTCAGCAGCCCTATACTGTGTCTCCTTGGCCCTGTTGTCTACCTCATCTCCCTCATCTGGAAATGGTACTACATCTCTTATAGGCTCATCAATCATAAATATGGGAGCTAGTCGTGATACTATCCACCTCTCCACATAATCATTTATGGCACTGACATTATTAGAATCAAAGATGAAAGGCTCGTCATGATTTGAGTACTTGGAGTCACTCTCGACAACATTGTCTACAATGAACCATACTATATCACCTAGTCTCTAGGCACTCTGCATTGATTTCTTGAAAAAGGATCATGCCCTAGGTGGTGTTTGGATCTACCTAAATTGCGGCATGACTCAATCATAGTAGAAATGACGTACTACTTAGTCATGGGGGCCAACCAAAAATATATCTAGCTATAATCTCCTCAATTGCCTCATGGGTTTTGGCCACTGAAGTGTAAGCTGGTAGGGTCTCCATAGGATCTCATCCTCCTCCAGCTAGTCAAATATCACTCTCCAAAAGTGTAAATCTTTGTACTGCCATAACTGTTGTAGAAGATAGCTAAAGGCTTGAGGATACCCCACTACTGTCAGACATGGGAAGACGATAGGTCTAGTACATGTGATATTCTCAAGGCACCAAACCTATAGAAGTGTATAGTTTACCATGTTGTCCACCTCCCGAAAAAGAAACCATCCAAGATCATAGTATAGGTGCACTAGGATATAGTGCCCTCAAGAATATACTATCTTGTGTACTTCCATCCCACATATCAGGTGTACTAGTCCTCCCTCTAGGTGTGTGACACACCCATCTGGGATGAGTACTAGTGCAACTATGTGCATCATAATCTATCTCACCACCAGGGCTCATGAATATAGGAGCATCAGAAGCTCTATCCATGCCCTCACCTGTTCATCATGTATTAGCCAGTCTAGGCAATACTACATGTCAGCCTTCTACTCATAAAATGTATGATCTCCCCAGAAGCGTACCCACTCTCCTCGAATGGGAACTCAAATGATGGAGTGGATATCCTCTAGAGTGATCATCATCTAACTAGTAGGAAGGTGCAATTTTCAGGTGTCTGAATCCCAACACTCGACTAGAGCCATCAACATCACATCGTGGTACCTCATGCAAGGCATGAGGTACACCCAATATATCCCTACAACCTACAAGTGCTCTATGTCTTTTGTTGCAAGCATGGGGGCTAGGTCTCTAAGAAAGCTAAGATTCTTACCACCTAGACGCTATCATGAATGGGTATGTACCTATCAATAAAGCAAAAATGTTCCCTATAAGAAATTTGAAATCTTTCATTTCTACATTATTCATCATAAAAGTGTGTTAAAGTCCCTCTAGTGTGCTTTCCTAAAGGCCCAAGACACTTTAGGCCCATTTCGGTTGTACCATAGAAAAAAGGCAACTTGCTTGATTCGACAATAGTTGATGATAAATTGGATTTAAGGAGGCCTTGGATTTGGTGTTGTGAGGTGTTTTACACATCCACACTAGGTCTTGGACCCTTTCAAATGCACATTGATGTCTTGTAAAGGTGTTGTAAAATTTTGTAAAATAATTTCATGCCTCTCTAGACTTAATGGATCCATATTTCCTTAAATCAACATTGTAAAATTATTTAAGGACATTATCAAATTAATCTAGAAGGCTTGTAACTTAAACTTAACTTTAACTCTAGTGTTGTAATGTGTTTCACATTCACATTCATTCTTGTGCCTTTCTAGGCTGTGGACCTCTATTTTAGTGTCAAAGTGTATTTAATCACACTTTCACATTAAATTCTATGTCCCAAGCCCTAATTGACCTTTACATCATTATTAATAGGCCCTTATTACCCCATATTGTGCATCCCGAGGGAATATTTGATGAAATAACTAACAAAGTCACTATATAAACCTGATTTTCTTATCTCCCAACAACCTAGCTAGAAAATGGCCCTCTAGAACTAATTTTCCATCTGTGGTGAATGAGTACCTGCCAGGTGGGACTGATTTTCCAAAGGTGGCGAATGAGTTCCATTTGGGTCATTTTTGACTTTT
>VDFB02131256.1:0-22685 GCA_007258455.2 Sequoia sempervirens | reverse complement strand
ACAGGAATACAAGAAGAACAGCACAGTGGCAAAATGAATGAGTTGACAGTCACAGTCAAATAGACTGGTGGACTGTGGCATTCATGGTAAGTGATGTCATGATCAATAGGGCAGTAGTCTCGAAATTATAAAGGTGCAGCTAACCCTACAACAGTACACAGTCCTATCATGAAAGATAGAAGAGCATGAACGGAGAATGCATGATGAACAGTGAGCTGGGCAGTCACAGTAAGAGCATGGAAGGTGGATTTCTTAACAAGTCAAATGCCATGGCATACCTCTTCCTAGGTGCTTGGTACAAAATAACGATACACCCTAGTGAAGGGCAGTGAACAATATAGGATGTGACAGTTATAGCAGCCAATACAAATCCAAGGATAGAATGCATTATAAGGTTACCACATAACAAGTTCAACAAAGAGTCATGGTCCTAAACTTGTGAATGGGTATATGATTGTCACCAACTAGTCCTTTTAGATGCTTAACCCAAAGTATTAATGTATAATTAAATAATGCACAGCCTAGTGATAAGGCAGTCTAAAGGTATGACAGTGGATTCAAGCACAAAATTACTGTCTATGAGTCATGACAGAGAGAGTGAATAATGAAAAGTCATGACAAAGATTAAGTGATAGGGACTGTGGCATAGTGTACAGGTAAGAAATCTTCAAGACATCATAAAAGGCAAAAGGGCATAAGATGGTGTTTATTTAGTGCATGACAATAACCTTCATAAGGGACACAGTCATATTAAGACAGAGATGACAATCCCTATGAAAGTGAATAACAAAACTTGTTGCACAGTCTGCTCCAGAAAAGATGACAGAGTTAGAGCCAAGGAGGCAGGGTAACTAGGAGGTTGTGAAGAGTAGCAAGTAGACTAACCTGTGGGAGTGATAACAGTCATAAATAGAAGAATAGATGTAACTGTGATGTCAAGACAGTCCTGAATTAAGATGCTGATACGAAGAAAAATGAGGATGATACATAGGCTCCTTCTTAAAATGAATTCATGACTACTAATGGTGGGGAAAGGAGAAATGGAGGCCAGATAGGGCAACCATATTGTCAGATATCTGACATGTATGATGATCAACATTTCCTAAAACTATCACAAGTGCCAAAAAGGGACAGTCATCAATCATCTCAAAGCACAATCTATAAGACTAATGGTTGAGGATACAATGCACATCCATGACATCAGGAATCAAGCTTAGAAGATAATCTGTAATAAAAGTAGCATGACAAAAAGACAAGTGGTGACAAATGGTGGGTAAAGAGAATCTTGAAGACTTAGACCATGTGGAAAATTCAGCTCTTGAAGTTCTCCTACGCCCCTAAGATGATTTTTTGACCATGTCAAAGCCTTGGCACATGTCCTATAAACATGGACTAAGAGAGGTTATGGCAGTTTGACAAAGTACAGAGCAGTTGGAGGGCATTTAAAACCAATTGAACGACTTGGGCAGCAGGTGAGGAGATGTAGGGGTAGTTGAATCAGTTTGAAGCTTTTGCAAGCATCTAGGGGCTAAAGGTCATCCCACTCTCTTTCTCAATACCTAGATGAAGCTACACTTTAGGTCAGCATTGAAGACTCCTCATGGTAGGCACCCAAGCAGATTTTTGACCTGTTCAAACAGCTATGGCACATGTCACATGTTGATTGTAACTAGTTACTTAGAATTAGGAAGGCTTGTATGCTCAAAAAGGAACGCCTAGTTTCTTTCTAGGGCAGTTCTTACACTCTTTGGAAAACAGGAAAAGTATTGTAAACTTAGAGAAGTTTCATTCTATCCTTTTTGTGCATTGTAACTCAGATTTTCAGTCTTGAGATTGAAAATAAAACATTATAATACTTTATTTTCAAAGCATTTTCAAAAGAAGATATATATATTTCAGAATTGTTTTGCTGTAAAGAATACCTTCTATCAATAAAGTTGAGCATTTTTTGCCTTTAGAAGTTCTGTTCTTGTTATGTATGTGAGGTAATTGATATCATTTTCTGTGATTTTCATATTCAAATTGTAATATGAATCTTATTTCTATCATTTTCAAAATAGAAAAGGTATATTTGTGTAGGTTATTTCTTGTGTCACTGTTTAAACAGATGTTAGCTGTGAAGAACACTAGACTTTTCTTCCTTCTAAAACTGCAAAAATCATAGACCTTTCAATGAAACACTGATACATAGATACGTCAAACACTAATGTGGTGCACAAACAGTCAAGTTGTTGATTAGTTGTGTGTCAAAACAACAATCTAAAGTTCTGAAACAAAACATTTTGGTGCATCACCTGCATAGTTAGGTTCAATTCATGTCATCCTTCTATCGCTTTTGATCAGTAGCAACAGTAATCTAAGTTAGAATAGGTGAGTACCAAGGGAACCAGCCCTCTCTAGAGGTTCTTTTCCATCATAGGTGACCCACAGCCTAGAAAAGATCCTAGTTTCACTAGTAGGTTGAGTTTTACAACTCAGCAAGGGTGCACTTCTAGGTGACAACAGGTAGCACTGAAATAAGCTTGTTCTTGATAATATGAAAGGATAAGGTTTGTACACTATTTCACAATCCAAAATGACCAGGGAAAGTTCAAAATCTTACTTTATTTATCAATCATTCACTATTCTTACTACAATCTTCCCTATAAATCTAAAAAATCCTTAGGGTGACAACCACAAAAGTGGATATTCAAAGCCCAATACTATGTGAAAGATGATTATACTTAGTGCTAGGAATGGTGTTGAAGATACTTTTGATTTAGGAGCTAAAACTTTGCCTCTCTGTTTGCCTCTCTTGTGTTACTTCCTCCAACATTGCTTACACACTTCCATGATTTTCTTTCTCTCCTCAAACAGCGGGATCACCTTCGCCTCCTTTGTAACTAAAGAAATTGTCCGTAAAGGCACTAGGGACTTTTTCATCACCTATTCCTTCCCTCCCCTCTTCATTCTTTCTTCTCTACTTCTCGCTATATCTGAAAAATCAATCCTTTAATCTTGAAGTACATCCATAGCTTGTTCGTAAGCTCTCCTTTAAGCACAAGAAAGAAGAAAGGACGTCATCAAAGGTTGTGGAGTCTGGCTTTATTCCTACCAACTGCATTTGGTCGAAACTTCCTTATGCCTTTTGAACATTCTTACTTGAGGTATTCTTTCAAAGTCTCGTTGAGACACCAAGTCATGCATAACTAGGCATATCCTACAATCCTTGCATTCCCAAAGACCATATTTCTCTTCAGGGACTTTATGAAAATAGTTCTCATGCCATTATCCTCTCTTGTTCAGCATAAAAACACTCTCCAAATTCTTCTATGGATGTCCATAGTTGCACACCATTCTTTCTTTCTATCCAACGTGAAGATTGGACAGTAAGGGGGAGGGACACCATTCCGTCTTAATGACTTGATAGCCCCCTTTTTCCTTCCACACCATTCATCGTTATATGGTTGTCTGTCTAATTAAATTTCGCATTGATGAATGTCCATACCTTCTTCAATAACCTTGCAAGTCATATCAGATCCATACACTATAATACTATACCCAAAGGAACATTATGCTTAAGCAAATTGCATGCACGTGATAATTTTGATCTGATTGTAGCATGGTAGTGCATGAAGTTTAAATCAAACTATTTAAAGACTATATGTAACAGTTATCACAATTTTTAAACACCTAAGATCCCAAACCAAATTTATAATCAGTTCATATATATTTATAATAATCCCATGTTGTGAATATGCAACATTTTCAAACACTAGCTTAATCTTGGATGTTCTGGGGTTGATATCCTCTAAACCTGAGCTAATCTCTTCAACAAAATCTTCAACCTCTTTGATGTCAAAGGTGGGTCCCTTCATGAACTTGTTAACAACAAATTCATCTACTCGAGTAATAGCTTGCATGCAATCCTTTTACAAAATCAGGCATTCATCCAAGACTTTATCAAAGTCATTTTCAGTCTCCAATATCTGGTAGTTATTCCTAGAATTCCAGTCATCAATCATGTTCCTCACCTTAATGTTCCAGAAATTGAAGTATGACACTCAAAAAGGATTGGAACAATCCAAAAAAACATCCATATCAACGTAGATGTAACTGAAATCAATTCTCTAGATTTACATAAATTGAGAACAGTTTTGGTTCTTTCCTTAGACAAAAAAATTCAGCAACAGACATGCCTCAAAATTTTGATTTGCCGAGAACTTTAGCAATAATCAGTTGACCTCCTACTATAAGTTGGAATTATCTTTATATTGTTACATGGAAAAATGTAAAACGTTAATACAAATAAGATAGGTCACAGAAAGACTTCAAGTACAATAACATAGAAACATAAGTATTATAAGTTCACTAACATAGAAAACATAGGTATAGGTATTATGAGTTGAATAACATGTAATGGAATAGTCTTGGTGTGGATTTTCAAAACTGTGGCACCATGGCTACAAATATAAATTAGGAAAATGACTATTAAAAATTTAAACTTGTGTGACAGCAGAAAACAATTCTTAGCATTGATGCATTTTTTAATTCATTTAGCTACAAGGAAAGAGTCATTATCCAATAAGTTCGGTTCTATGTATAATTTCTAATTAGAACATACAAAGGATATGGTTTCTAAATATTGAAGTGAAGAATTAGGAACTCCTTTGAAGACCTTGCAAAAGATTCTGAGGAAAAAAGAGAAGGTTAGAACTCAAACAAGATTCCTCAAAAATGACAAAAATTCATCAGAAATATGAAATAAGTTATAATGTCATGAGCTCAAATGGTAAACATAAATGGACTTAATAGAACAACCCTAAGTTCAAACCCCAAGGGACATAGTAATTAGTTCAAATTGAGTGAAAATTGTATCCAACATGCTTGGTGCAACACAACCCAACATACGAGGCCAAGACAAGATCACATATTGAAATTGGTTAAGCATTGCATCCAATATGAAAAGTGTAAGAGTACCCAAGTTGATGAGGTAAGGTTCAAGTAAGACCGAGGCTACCCAAAAAGGAGGGATTTCATTCAATTGAAGTTTTTTTTAATATCAGATATAAAAAGCTGAAAAAACTTAAAAACTCAAGTAGAAAATACTTAATAATGGTATGTAACAATAATTTGTCAATTAAAAACAAAAAAACTTAGAAATTTTGATCACAATAATATTGTATACACATTCACTAGTGGGCCAAAAAAGACAAAATCTCACTTGGAATTAGAAGCCAATCTATATTTGTTAACCTTTTCCTGCCTTCTGTTGCGAACCCATAAATTGCAGCGCCTTGTGACTCTAAACACCCAAGAAAATTATTCTAGCGAAAAATTAATTGGCTATATTACTAATTTCCACAAAAACGCCTAAACTCTACAATACGCATATTCTTTGGTCATAACCTCTACTGTGTTTGAAGTTAGATGGATGCAATTAGTTATGCTATGAGTGAAACATTGTTGCAAGGGTAAGACTTGTATCTTATCATTAAAAAATATTTAAAAGTCTCATGTTAAAATACAACATCTATGACAAGGAATTAACACTTTTCTTAGTAGCAATTTTTTAGACCCAACATTATTATAAATATTTTGTTAAAATATTTGAGTTTCATTTCTATAAATAAATTCAAAATATATATTATAAAATTATTTAATAATAAATTAATTAATAAAAAAACACTTAAACCAACATTATTATAAATATTTTGTTAAAATATTTGAATTTCATTTCTATAAATAAATTTAAAATAAGCATATTATAAAAATATTTAATAATAAATAAATTAGTAAAAAATCACTTACATAAAAGTGTAACCAACCTTTATTCCCTATTTTAAAATTTGAAATGAAAATGAAAATTTATGTGAAATCATTTAAAATAAGGAAGAAAAAAAAATTGAATCTTCATGTGTTTAATCATAGAAAATTTATAAATTTTCTCTAATCACACTTTCCACTTTTATGCTCTTCAATCATAAAAAAAATATTTAACTCTCTTATAACTGCACTATAGAATGATTGTAGACTAAAATGAAATATAAAAAGAAAAAAAACCTTTGTAAAATAAACAATTTATAAAAAATAAGCTAAGCTACAATAATTTGTTAAAATTTTAAATAATTAAAAAAAATAATAATAATTATAAAAATTTTAAAATTATAATTTTCAAACTTAATGTTTTTAATATTTACTTGATATTATAATTATAAAAAAGCTTAAAATTAAAAATTCTATCCCAAAGTACTCATTTCCACAGTGGAATCTTTCCCTTGTCAATTGCATTAACTGGAAAATTTGTAGGATTTAAAAATGCCTAAATTTTTAATTAAAAAAAAAAGTTTGAAACCCTGACAAGGATTATAATTATAAAAAATCTTAAAATTAAAAATTAAAAATTATATCCCAAAGTACTCATTTCCACAGTGGAATCTTGCCCTTGTTAATTGCATTAACTGGTAAACTTGTACAATTTAAAAATATGTAAATTTTTAATTAAAAAAAAAGTTTGAAACTCTCAAAGGCATGCCTCCAACCATTTAAATGTTTTTGCACGTATATGCACAAAGAGAATAATTAAAAAAAAATAAAAACAAAAAATATGTAAATTTTTAATAGTCCTTGTCGTGTGACG
The DNA here is from genome assembly GCA_007258455.2 of Sequoia sempervirens. Lineage (NCBI taxonomy): Eukaryota > Viridiplantae > Streptophyta > Pinopsida > Cupressales > Cupressaceae > Sequoia > Sequoia sempervirens. The sequence continues at coordinate 16,066 of VDFB02131256.1, read as the reverse complement.
TCACCCATACCAACTTGTTGGACTTTAATCTATATTAAATAATCAAAGTACATTGACCACCACGGTTCCAGTGGCTTCTCCTCCAACGAGATGCCATTTAATGCATTAACTATGCATTAATGGATTTTGTACCCCCAACCCCTAGTTTTAATCTTTCATTTTTTATTTAATCAATCTATGCTTTCTTATTTTCTAATTTTTTTAAACAAAAAATAATTTATAAATATGTTAAAATAAAAAAATGTGATTGGAGGAACTAAAAAGAGTAAAAAATATTTAGATTTAATAAGTTTTAGAATTAAGAATATTAAATTGGCAGTTGTTTAATTGAGTTGCAAGGGCTTTATGTCATTGTAATATAGGGTAAAATTAGGTTAAGGTATCAAAATTAAAACCATTAAACCCTAAACCAACAATCAAATACAATTCAACATAGAAATATAAACATAAAGCAAATATTACCTATGTTGGTTGATTCACCTCCATTGTCCTCCATTTTGCTAGAATATACTTGTCTCCTTGCAGCATGTAAGATTGTACTTGTCTCCTTGGTAGCATGTACCTGTGCATAAACTAAATTTGTTGAAATGACAATGATAAGTGTTTTTTATAGAAACCCAAATTGGAATGAAGGGTTGAGATTAAATATCAATAAGATATGTCAATCAATGGCCAAGAATAAAAGTTGTAGTATGAAATAGGGTTAGGGAAAAGTTAGGGCAAAGATAAGAAATGAATGGTTGAGATTGATCAAGGGTTGAAATTAAATGAGATGTCGAGAGACTATTTGACAGGGATAGAGAAAAAAGCACAAAAAACGAGGTTGTTGGAGGAAACTAAATAATTCTAAAAATTATTTAATTTGGGATGGAAAGTGAATAATTAAATAATGAAAATATTATTTAATTATGTGACAATTGACTTTTTGATTAAATAATAATTTAATTCAAAAGTGGCAAATTAGTAAGTCATTAAATTAAAAAATATATTTAATTGAAATAATCATTTAATTATAGTAGAAAGATGATGATAATTAAATAAATAAAATTAATTTAATTATGAAGGAAAATGACATTAGTGACATAATTAAATAAATAAAATTTATTTAATTAATCAAAAAGAAAAATAAGAGGATAGAAAATGAAGTAATTAAATAATTAAGATTATTTAATTAATAGCGAAATTATGACATTAGCAATAATCAAATAATTAAAATTATTTCATTATTTAAGGACGAAAAAGGGATAAAATAGTGTTCGTAGGCTTATGACAATTTTTAGTGTCTATATTTTGCCCCTCGTCAATACAATGCAGTTTATCACGTTGAAACAAATTCAATCAAAATATGTCCCAGTGTAAATAGGGTGGACTTATGCCCCTTCAAAACTATTTTTGAAAATTTTGCGAGAAATGTGTTGGTGACAAAAGATTTAACTTTCAGGACCTTCGGGGTAGTCAAATTAAGGTTTCAGACCTCCCAGGGAGTGCAGCTAGTACAAACCCTAATGAAACCCTAAAATTGAGTAGGTTTAAATAGGAATTGAGTGGTAACTTTTCTCATTTATGCATTTTGACCTTGGAGATTTGGAGGGCTCTGGAGTGACTTGCTGCCAAAATGTCATTGGTTCCTCATGATTCTCATCGCAGTTTTCAAGTTCAAACATTCAGACAGCCAGAGGGCTCCAAGGACCCGGTAAGTACTCCCAACCCACTTCATGATTTTTTTTCATTTCTACATAGATTTAGGACTCTGAAGTTGAGCAAGCAAATGTGATGAATGTTGTTCACCAAAACTACTGTCGTGTGGACCACATGTGAGGGTAGTTCATTGCAATCACATGATGCATCACAATTGTAGCTAGGGTTTGAACAAATGTGGTGCAACGAAACTGCAAAGTGTGTTGCAATTGCTTCTACACCGTATATGTGGTTGGGAGTAACACAAACTTGCATGTGATAGATGACATGACGCATGTGAAAAATGGTGATGCAATTGATGAGGGGTTGACTGAAAGTGACCCTAGCAACGCATATGCTGAGGCATGCGATGCAAGTGTTGTTGTGCAACGCATATGCAAGAATGGGATGCATGTGCTAGGCAGAATGACGTAATTGCCTAACTAAATTTTTTCCCTAGTTTAGGATAAAATTTTGTGCAATTAAGGCTCAATACGTTTGACTAGGGATTTAGATTGATGCAATGACTTTTTCTTGTGACCACACGTTGTACTTATCCTGATCTATACACGAGAGTCACAATCGTCCACATTTCAACTTCAAGATCAGTTATCTGACATTGAGAAGCGTCAGCTGATACATCTTGGTTTGTATCATGTGACCTACATGCCTATCATTAGGGAGAACAAGGGATTGTTGACTGCACTCATAGAGAGGTGGCACTTGGAGACACGTTCCTTCCATTTTTTGACTGGGGAGGCCAGAGTGACTCTTGAGGATGTCTACAAGATTCTCAAGCTGTCGATTCATGGAGAGAGGGTGAGGTATGATCCAATGCGGGGATACCAAGCCATCAAAGAGCATTATGAGTATGATGGTGTCACAGAGCTCAACGTGGAGGGATATGAGTTGCAGTGTGACCTTACTAATGGTACGGGTGTGGGAGCACATTGTCATGTTTCGTCCTCTAGTGGGCAGGCAGTTATGTGATGGGATGCCATATGTTTATTTGTATGGAGGGATTGTGACTCAGACCCATGTAGGAGACACTGGTTACTAGCGGCATGGGATTGATTTACTTGTGAGCTTCATATGGAGGCCATATAGGGATTGCCAATAGTGGCCAAATGAGGATTAGCATTTTCCATGGTGTAGGTAGGCAAGGTTTCTGATTGGGTAGACAGTCCAATCATAGCATATTATAGAGCAGTACTTGCCAAATCGGGTGCGAAGGAAATTCGAGGTGTCATAGAATCATATACCTAGGGGGATAGCAAAGTTTGCACGATCGTCACATGAGATGCATCCATGGGGACAAATGATTCTAGTGGCAGTGGTAGAGCAAGTGATAGATGCATTGCAACCAGTGCAGTGGGGATGGAGGGATGGTGATGTTGATCCAGGTACCACGACAGAGTATGATGCATGGTGGGCCACTCACAGGCCCAAGCCTTTCATAGATCCAGATTAGTTGGAGCCAGTAGAGTGTTAAGGCAAGGGGCCATGAGCTCAGAGGGGAGATTGGGAACAAAGAGGAGATGGAGGATAGGGAGATGGAGGGAGGGGTGATGATGGTGGATATAGACGAGGAGGTAGAGGAGGTTAAGCCTGACAAAGGAGGGTGAGGAGATAGTAGGTGGTGAGACCTTTATCACTGATTAGGGAGGAGGGAGAGCATGAGGAGGTGCATGAGGAGGAGCAACAAGATGATGAGTCACTGGTAGATGTGGGGCAGCATGATGTGGTGATGGAGGAGGCCGAGATGGAGGAGGAGATGTAGGATGAGAAGGAGGAGATCTCTTAGGTAGAGTAAGTCCTCTGAGAGAAGATCGTGATGGGTGTGGATGTCGAAGAGGGACTGGAGGAGATACCGATCAGAGGGGGAGATAGAATAGTAGACTAGAGGATAGCCAATCTATAGGCCCGATTAGATGAGGTGATAGCGAGGATATAGGCTTTGTAGGCTCAGGTGGGGACTGAGGACTGAGAGGGATACGACGGTGGTTGGTAGATAGTAGGAAGATTAGTGATATTTAGACATCATTGCAACTATCACTAGCCCCTCAGTTGTATGCTCATCAATTATGAGGTTGGTCCGTAGGCCAGATATTATAGGAATTTGTATGAGCGACATGTGCCATCTGTTGAGAGAGCACCCTCTTACACCCAGACATGGAGCCAAAGAAAGTCGCATTCCTGCCATAGCAGGTCACAGAGTAGTGGGGGTGTGTCAGGGCTGAGACAATCAGGACCATATGATAGACCACCCTCAGACCCCAAGCCATTAGGATCATGGGTAGAGGAGAGACATGAGCGCCAACAACCATCACCATGACCATCACCCTCACAAGATCAAGCTAGCTCGAGCTAGAGCACATTTGACATTGTATGGATGCTTATATTTTTGACCATTTAGCCTGCGAGCTCTTTTTTTGGTAGACATCTTGACATTGTACTATGACACTCTTTTGAGCGATATATATATGATACATGATTTTGGTGGCGAGTATATGATAGGCATTCCTATGTTATGATATCATGTGATGATGCTATGTGTGTTTTTATGATGTTTATGCATTGTATATGATTATGTGATGATGATATATGTTCATGCAATATGAATGACTAATGTGTGTATTATGCTTATATATTATGCGTATATGGTAGATGGATGCAATTAATTTTATGATATTGTTTTCTTGATGTGATGATTATGAAAGTCATCAATATGCCTTAAGATGTTTAATTAATGGATTATGGATGCAAAATGAGATGGTAAATTATGTAATGTCTATGGATATGCAATGTGTCGTGTATGGTAAATTGTGAATGCAATGTTATATGATGTTTATATGATGCAAATGCAATGTATATGCAATGTAATATGTGATTATTAATTATCATAATCGATTACGAGCATAAAATGATGTGAATGTGATGACATGCTAAATGTGATGTATAATGCAATGTATGATGACTTATGTGTGTGCATATGTGATAATTATGTTAAATGTTATGCAATGATATGTATTATATTCATATGCTATATGGATGCAAGATGTCATGAGATGCATATATGCTATCTATGTTTTTTGTATTTTTGAATGCAATATGGATGGTTTAATATGCATTTATGATGATTCCTATATGCTTCTAACATGATTATGTATGCAGGATATTTTTGTATGTCACAGGACACCATCAAGATGCAAATAGAAGAAATGTTAGCGTGGAGGACATGGATGTTAGCATGGCGTTAGTGGAGACAATTTAAAGATGAATATTTTGCTATGCTATGTGTTGTATTAATCATCATTGGGAGGTAAAATATGAGAAATGGACAATAAACACCTTGATATGACATAGACCAAGGTTTACAAAGTTATCCACTTGCAAAAACAGACAATCATAGACAAGGAATGTCCTAACTCATAGTAAGGGAAAAGTTGCCCCAGTCTTTTTTTCAAGAAAATCCATAAACAGTAATCAACGAAAAGACAAGTCATGAGACATCATCACTCCTCTAAATCCTTCGCAAGACATCCTTGAGGTAGCTAGTAACATGACCCAAAAGAAAAATAAAAAAGATAAGACAAGATAGACCAACAAAGTCAACATCCATTTAGAGTGTTTGCCAAAGTTTGTTTGATTGACTAATTGATTGACAAGTTGATTGATTGACAAAGCCTAGTTTCAAGAGAGGAAACATGTTGTATAAGATGTCAATTCTAGTTTCGATCATGTGACCACCTGTATAAGGAAAATGACAAAGTTTGATTTATGAAAATGTTTGGTTTGAGGAAGGACACATCCTGTATAAGACAAATGACCTGGTTGACTATTTTGATGTTGATTCAATGTTTGATTGTTTTAGACAATTGTCTGAGTTGACTTGAAGACTTGTTGGATAGTTTTTCTATTAATTTGTGATTCGGTTGATGTTCAAACGACCACTTTGTGTCTAATGACAATGTCTGACCTATTATGACCAACCCTAGAAACCCTAAAGGACCAACCTAGGGCCTCGAGGGCTCATTGACAAATGGTCTTGCCTATGTAACAATGCGCAGAGACCTTGTAGTTCAACATGACTTGACTTTGTTTTATTTATTGAAAGCTAACTCATGATTGACTTTATTCGACAAATCCTAAAGGACTAATCCAATGCGTCAGTTCTCATCAACTGACGACCTTTCCTATGTTATACACATAGAGGTGTCATAATTCAACTAACGTGACTAGCATGACTGACTCTGACTTTGTTTTTGGGATATTTAAAGGTTATTTGCATGTTTTTGGATTTTTGATGTGTTTTGATTTTTTTGAATTTTTGAAATGTTTTGTTTTTTTGAAGTTTTATGATTTTTGTCCTTTTGGGATATTTGATTTTTTTGTCCTTTTGGGAATATTTGATTTTTTTCCTTTTTGGGAATATTTGATTTTTTTATCTTTTTGGGAATATTTGATTTTTTTTGTCTTTTTCAATATAGTGACCTCCAATAAGCAAGTGTAGAACCCAATGACGACATATGTGAAGTACTTTCCCCCAGTTGGGTATGAGACCAATTTATTAGGAGGGGAATAGGATAAGTATATTACGGGTGGATATAGAAGGCAAAGAGACGCATAATGTCAATCTTTCCAAGTCATGGGAAGGACAACCAAGTGTTATTATGGATGACGACGTGCAAAGTGTAAATGTGAATTATTAGGAACAGATAGAATGATGGTAGATGATGAAGTGAAGATCAACTATAAATAGTGCCTTTTTGCCAAGTTTTCACCATGGTACTTATCCAAAGCACCGTGCCGAAGTGGTTTTCACTATTAGACAAATTTATTTCTCTTTACTATTTTCTTGATTTTTTTATTTTTTTGGTGTCACCAAATGCCTGTTTGCCAAGTTTTCATCAAGGTAATGATTTTTTTTTTGTATTTTTCTAGTTTTGACATGGCTCTTTGAAGCTAGGTGTGGAATTTGCACAAGTGCAAACTGTTGATAAGCTCTGACAAGGGTTCCCCTTAAGGAGTGGAAAGTTGATAGGCCCCTAATCTGAACACTATCGTGATGAACTTGAATGACCATGCTGAATGAAAGGATAAGAATGGTGTGAATGAGGGATGTAGAGGATGATTGGTGCAACAGACAAAATAAACTAGAATATGATTCCTATTGTGCACACTACATAGGCCATCAAACTTCATTCAAGAAGGAGTTTGGGTGACCAATGAGTTAAGGTACGTGAAGGGGTCATCATCAAAGGTCCATCAAGAAACATCACCAAGGGAGATGGAATGATATGATGTATGTGCAGATATGGATAGATTTGGTGGAGTGTATGGCTTGAGTGAAAGTGGAGACTTTGGATCAATAAGCTCTTTATTTGTCATTTTTCCTTGATAGATGCTCCCAATTATTTTTGATGAAGGAGAATTAATGGAGACCAATGCTTTCTAATTTTCATTCTTGACTTGTATTTTTATCTTTGATTTGTCCAATAGCTTTTGATTTTGAATAGAGGACTTGTCTTGATCATTCTTTCTTTGCATTATGTCTTTTGACTCTAGGTCTCCTTTTAAGGGAGGCACTTTCACCTTTGATTCTTGAGCTTTATCCTTATTATTTTCGACTCGGTGATCCATGTTTGTGAGGTGGGTGGATGTAAGCGACATGGATGAGATAGATGAGGTGACAAGAATGTTTGGTTGATGAAACAGGTTGGAGATGCACTCAATGGATTCTTTTGGAATATACTTATCAGTATCATTAATGCCAAAGGAAGCTTGCACATCCTTAACGAATTAGCAAGATGGCTTAGTAGAGGCAACAATAGGGATGCATACCCTAGCTCAAGGTGGTTAGATGGAAGGATGATGGTTTAAAAGAGGTAGTGGTTAGAAAAGAGTCATGAGGTAGAGAGGGATGACATTGAATAGGAGCATGAGTGTGTATGGCAAAGACGAAGGTGTCATCAAGATCTCAGAAAGTCTCAATCTAGGCATGACCATCTATTCGTATATTTTCTGAGGCTGACTTATCAATATTCTTGGAAGAAGTATTAAAATTTTCACTTGCGAGCGACTTCTCGGCATAAGATGAACTACCCATACAATACTCTCAACATCCCATGTCATGGATCTAGACTTTGGTGTTTTATGGTGCGGTAAATGAAGTAGATGACTTGACCAAGGAAGATGGATCAATTTAATGTGATGAGGTGGAGGACAAAGCTTCCTGATTGACAAGCACTTGGAATTAAGTAGTCCCTCTCAAATTGTAGTAATACTAAAAGGGGTCAAGATCACTAGTGATTGTAATATCAGTGCCATTGTAGGGAAACTTTAGGCATTGTGGTAAGTGGATGGGGCAAATTTCATGGAATGGATCCATGGTCGACCAAGGAGGAGATTATATGGGAGATCTTGTTCCAAGACTTGGAATGTGGTGTCTAATGTTGTGGACCCAATTCTGATTGGGATTGTTATGACACCCTTGGAAGAATGCTCTTCATCATCATAGGATTTTATGATAATTCTCTTTGTTGTGTCTACATAAGCTTCAAGGAATCCTAATACCTTAACCAATTTGAGGGTGCAAATATTTAATCTGGCTCTACCCTCTACCAAGACTCATCTGATTTTATGTTTATGAACGAAGACTTCGAGGTGCAAAGGATCATTATGACTAGACTTTTGGGATGAATAGTCTTGATCTAAAACAGTGACATGGTAAGTGTTAGCTAAGTATCTCACCATTTCCTAGAAATGATTAACATCAAGGTTAGTTGGGATTAAAGTGTCTTGTAATGCTTTGTCAAGGACAACTCTATGCTTAGGGGATATACAAAGTAACTCAAGGATGGATATTTGAGCAGGTGCTTTCCCCAAATGGTGTAATAGGTTATATTGAGACTTTTGTTATGGTTTTGAGGGAGCACCTTGTATAGTTTTCTTGGTATTTCATGTGTTTACTACACATTCATACGGATTTTTAATGGTAATGGTGTTGATATAGTCATCTGTAGCTCAAATGTGATGTATGCTAGTGTAGTCATAAGCTGCATTGGTATAGTTGGCATGGTTATTGGTCTTTGAACCCTAATGGGAAGTATTTCCTGTCCCATGGTCTTGTAGAGGATTCTTAAAAATTGTATGATCATTGTTAGAGGTATGTTGTTGACTGTCCACTTCTATGACACCTTTTTCAATTACTTCCTAAATGATGTTCTTAAGTTGTTTGCATGACAAAGTTGAGTGTACCTTGGCACAATGATAATCACAAAAGGCATTGTCATCCCACCATGAAGGTTTAAATTGCCTTGGATCATAAGGTTTTTCCTCAGGAAGTTGTATGACTTTTGACTGCAAGAGTTGTTTGAGGACTGATTCAATTAGTTCCCCTAAGGGAGTGTACTTGTGTCTTGTGGGAAATTTCCTTTGAGGTCTTTATTCTTGAGTTTTTTCAAGGGTGTTTGTTGTTTGTTCATGGAAACTGCAAGGTGGGTTGTTTGATGTGCTAGGTCTTTTGAGTGTGATCACAGGATCGACATTTATTTCCTTTACATCGACAACTCTATCATTTGTGACATTTCTATTGTGGGCCCAATATTTACGTTTTCCATTTGAGGTTCCTATTGCCTAAAATTTTACCCTCTTGCTCAATAGGCAAGACAAATTGTGTTTAACAGGTTCGAGAAGGCCAAATCAAGCATTCTGCCTAGGGAAAAGGTTTTCAATCTAATGCTAGGTCACAGGAAGCTCAGTTGGGAAGCATGCCTTGTTCAGATTCAACATGAAAATATTTTAAGGGCATAGTCGCCGAGACCCCAAGAGTGTCACGGCGAGTGGGGTTAGCATATGGTCCCTATCGGCAAGATATCGGATGGAGTTTTGATGACAATGAGTTTTAGTTTGGTGAAGGTTGTTTTGTTCGACAAAAGGTCTCGACGAATGCACCGTGTCTTGCTGAAGTCGAAAGATCTTAGCAAAGAAAGCGAGCTTCGCTAAGAAGTCTTATCGAAGTCACAGGGTCTCCCCGATAATCAAAAGAAGCAAGTCTCGGGACAGGTCTGGCCAGAAAAGTCTCCCCGGCATAAAGTGAAGAGGGCCTTTGGTATGACTAGGTGATATCGCTGAGATGTCTCAGCGATTTCACAATGTCTCCCCGAACTGAATGGAGCTCAGAAAAAGTCAAGGGCTCGTTATAGAGTCTCGGCGAGCGAAGAAGTCTTGCCAATCGGAAGGAGGCCCCACCAGAACTCAAGAGGTCTCGCCAACAGTTGAGGATGTCACTTGGAGGTCCTGCCGACAACGGAAGGTCCTGGCGACATACAAGGTGTTATCGGCAGGAGTCTTGCCGAGCAGTGGAGCCTCCAAGAAGGAAAGAAAAGGCAGTTTTGGCCAAGGGAAAGTTTCTCGGTGAAATGTCTTGTTGAGATAGAAATGTCACCCCAACTCAAAGAGCCTTCAGTGTGATGAAACTTTCACTGAGATGTCTCGGCGATAAGGTAGGGTCTCATCAACAATGGAAGAGCCTTCGGCATAGCACAAGGAGCTCGGGAAGACTTCTTCCCGACCGGCAGGAGTCAGGCCGAAAGCAAGGAAGTTAGACAAGGGTTCATACCTCGGTGGGAGTCTCGCTAAACAATAAATCCTTCAAAATGGAAAAGAATTTTCCAGGAGGAGGGGGAGTTCTACGTAATGTCTTGGCGAAGCAAGGGGTCATGGCAACGCAGGGGGTCTTGTTGGGAGTCTTGCCGAAGTGAAACAAAGAGTGTGCTCACCAAAGCTGAAGTGCCTTCAGCACAACCTCTTCCCAACCGGTGGGAGTCTCAGCGAAGGAAAAGAAAAGCTCAAACAAAATGAAGATGGGGTCGACAGGACGTCTTGCTGACCAAGCAGGAGCTCTTTGAACTCGAGTGAACTTTTGGCAAGTAGGGAGATTTCGATATAGAGTCTCAGCGATGAAGTGTGTCTCGATGACAAAGGTAGATGTCGATATGATAGAAGAGGACTCGATATGACTGTAGGGCTTCCAACAGGATGTCTTACCGATATCACGTGGTCTCAGTGATAGTAAAGGATCTCCGCATGACTCATTAGCCCACTGATCTCCTGGCGATAAACGGTGTCTTGCCGATGGCTCCAGTAGCATCGATATGATCTTTTGGCCTTGCTGGGAGCTCTTAGCGATGGCTCCATGTTTTTTTTGCTAAGGCTTGCGAAGGGGTTTGATCGCATCAGTGAGACACTTCTAGTGTCTCGCCGAGATGCGATTCAACTGAAGAATTTGACTACCCAGGAGTTTGCGTGTAGTTCACTCAGCCGATCAAAGAGGTTTGGGGGTCAATCATGGCAGTCTAAGAAATGTCAAAGGGATGAAGGGAGACATGTATCTATTGCAGGCTCAGAGCATTCAAGGTGCAGTTGAGGAAGCTCAATCGAACACAATGACAAGATCAGAATGAATGCAGTAGCTGAAGATATCTGAAGAAGGATTCCTTGGAGACGACCCTTCACCATAATGGACACGCAGGGGCTTCAACATTAATTTTGATCAAAATATCTAAGATAGATCTTTTTCCAAATGAGGATATTTTTGTAAGCCCTAATGGGCCGATATCGGTCTGTATATAAAGGCATTTTTTTCCTTTTTTGTAAATAGTTCTGATGACACACTCTGAAGAGTTAGTGATTTTCAATCAATCCTTTCTCAGTCAATGTATGTTTTTTGTAACTCAGCTAGAATCCTGAATACAACACAGAGTTTACCTCGAAGGCTTGTATTCATGTTTGTATTGATTCTCATTTATGTATCTTTCTTTTGAACAATGCAAGTCTATAAGCATTGTTTTTTCACATTTACATTGTATCAGGTTGTGAAATTGATCTTTCCTTCCCAAGAGTACTGTGTGATCCAAACCTATTAGGACTAAAGCATCCATCTGAAAAAGTTGTTACGGGTATGTAGATCTATTGAATTTAAGCTTTCAAGTGTGTGTTTTCGTGTGTTCATTTCACTGATTTCTCATTATCTGATTGTATCTTAGCAAGTTGGTTCCATTTTTTTATGCATCTCTTCCTCTTTTATCTCAAAAGCAATAGTTTAGGTGATACCCAAAGAATCGGCCTTCTCGAGAGGTTATTTAGCCACCGACCCACGGCTTGAGATGATCCCCATGTTGCTCTAGAAAGATCAGTTTCTTGTAAACTTCACACAGGGTGCAATTCTACGTGACAACAGTTTCTGGCACACCTGGTGGGACAAGAATTTGTGTTAACTGCTAGTTTAGTATGTGACCAGTGAATTTTAGACTTTATAGAAGTTCTTTGGCATACTTTGCGACTCCACAATGAGGAAGAACTCTAGAAATCCATGCCTTCTATAGTTTATGAGAAAAGTTCAGACTAGAGGCAGTTCAGGTTCATTTGAATATTTGTAGCTGTCACCACCAAAAAGGAAAGGTAGAGTAGCAGAGAAGAGAGGAACAATAACTATCTATTCTAGAAGAACTTAGTCCACTTCTCTGTCTGTAGGGTTTTATCTTGCTCCACCAATAAATCCACTTCAGATACCTTCAATGGCCGCTCCAAGGAATCAACCCTTTGTTGCTTTCAATGGAGGGAGTCCTTTGAACTTAGCGCAACACAATGATATTCCAATGGCAGCTTTGAAGAGTCTGCCAATTTTCATGGGAGAAGATCAAACCACTCCCATTGAGCACATAAGAGATGTGGCTTCGTTATGTAGAGTCCACCACTGCTTAGCAGGCGTTCGCGAGTGAGATTTCTTCTCTTGAAAGGAAGATGCGATGCGATGATGCAGAGCTTGCAGTTAGTTCCAATTGCAACATGGGATGATTTTGGAGAGGGGTGCATAAGCGGTTCCAAGATAGTCGACAATGTCTATTGTAGCGACAAAACAATGAATGAAGACTCAGGCAAAACCCGGAGACAAGCGACTTGAACCGTATTTCAAGAATAGAGATCCCACTGGCTTGTGAGGCCACCCCAAGTATGCATTCATATACTTTTTGAGAGCCTTGAATAATGACCTCATTTGTCATGATACAACCAATGGGGGAGTTTCTTTACTAGATGCCTTTGAAATAGCTATCAGAGCTGAAAACAACTTAATACAAGGTGGTAAACTTGCTCCCAGGCCACCAATGCCAATATTTCCAGAAATTCACGCAAACATCCCTTTGCAAATACCTCCTTTCACACCTCTACTAGCTCTACCAACACTACCAGCTATTGTTCCAACCATTGACAAGCAAGAAAGTGTTGCTTCAAGTTCATCAAATGAATTACAAGAGATCAAAAGTCTTTTCTGGACTTTGGTAAGAAGTTGGTGAATTTGGAAAAGCAACAGACCTATTCCAAGCCTTATCAACAGCAAAATCAGGCCTCAAGTCATCCTTTTCAGGGTCAACAACAGCAATTCCAAGGGAATAGACAACAGTATCAAGACAATTATCAGGGCCCACGATAGAGTATGAACACAAGGCCTTTTTAGGCCTATGCTCCAACACCTGTTAGTGCAACCAGGGACCTGGTTCCCACTCAAAACAACTTAGCACATGATTATGAGTGGTGCTACCCTTGTAACCAACCTCATAATCAAGCCACTTATTCAAATGGACTCATCAATCAAGCACTGATGGTACAAAATGCTTCAAGTTCATAGCAGAGTGCATGCAATGATGCATCTTCACAACATCAGGACCAATTCAACAATGATACAACCCTGCTTAATTGGAAAGGTTAATAATTATGTGGGTTGAATGAGGATAGCTCTCCAGTTGCAGCTAATACCAGAGCAAAGAAGAGAGCATTTGAGCTTGATCAAGTAGCTGACAAAGGAAGGGTGACAGCTATGGAACCATCTACCTCTCGAGTGACTAGTGGTTGGCAAAGAGATGGGCAACTCCCAGACAAGGAGTAGCCACACTTATAAGCTGATCATACTGGTGCAAAGGTACACAATAAAAATCCAATTTTACCTTTTAACATTCTTGATAGTATGAAAAGGAAAAATGTAACCATGTCTATGAGGGATTCTTTAGTCATCCCTAGTCAAAAGGATATGTTACAATTAGCCCTATCAAGTTTGAAAATGTCTGATGAATCCGAGCCTCCAACAGGTCAGGTTAGGGCTGTGTTAACAAATGATTCTCAGGGAAATGATCATCAGCCTTGCATAGAGAATGAAAAAGGAGTTAAACCACCTTCTTTCTATGTGTCAGTGATTATTGGTGATAAATTAGTCCATAACTATATGGTAGATAGTGGAGCTAGCAGCTCCGTCATGCCAAAACAGATTGCTGATAAACTTGGACTAAAATACCAGCCTTTAGAGAAGGGAGTGATCCAATTGGATGGTACTTCGGTTAATACTTTGGATATTATCAAAGATTTAAATCTTACCCTCCATGCTTGTCCAAATTTTTTAGTCCCTCAAGACATATTTTTCATAGACCTTCCACCTTTCTTTTCCTTGTGTCTATCTAGAGACTTTACATCCATGATAGGTGGTTATGTATCATTTGATTGGTCACATATGCTATTCATAACAAGATATGGGACTAAGGTTACCATCAAGTCTGAAAGGTTGGCCAAAGACCACATTGAGCCATATAACCCAAGCCCCATCAATGTTGCTCCTTCTACTGCAAATGCAAATTGTGTTGTTTTTACTGATAATGAACTAGCTGCTGCTCAAGAACTCCAATCAGAAGTTGTTCTTGATGTGTTGCTGCATGAATGGGTTGTTGAAAATGTATTGGACAGTCCTGTAGACCTCATTCAAGATGTTGGTATGGGAAACTATGTCATTCTTGAGCCTGATACAAAGATTACAGATTTGTTATTGCAACCACCTAATGGACTATGGGAGATGTTCTTTGATGGTTCTAGAAGTAAAAATGGCGTAGGAGGAGGTGCAATGTTGATTTCTCCACAAGGTGATAGGTACTACTCTACATCCCATTTTGCTTTTGCATGCTCCAATAACACTGCTGAGTATGAAGGCCTTGTTCAAGGTCTAGAGTGGGCAAGAAAGAGAGGAATAACCAACTTGAAAGTCCATGGGGACAACGAATTAGTTGTTAATCAAGTGAGGGGCCTAAATGTGGCTAAGAATGACACACTGAAGTCTTATAGAAATAGAGTGTGGAACATGCTTGAGGAATTTGATGCCTTTAATTTAGTGTCTATCCCAAGAAATCAGAACAAGCATGCTGATAGGTTTGCAGCCATTGGAGCATAGTTTGATATTCCAAATGACATCAGAAAAGAGAAGGTGTAGTAGTATGTGAAGGTTGTAGTCAGACCATCAATTCCTGACAACAACATTCACTGGCAAGTCTTTGACAGTGATGAGTAGATCCTTTCTTTCCTACTTGAGGAAGATCAGTTCTCCATAGTGAATCAAGCAAAACTCAAGCAACAGTATGGTGATCAGGTCATACAGCTGAAGACAAACAAATTTCCCAAAGGCCTGGTTACCTTAGAATCAATTTTCAGTACTGATGATCAGCTCAAAAAGGGTAAAGCTAGCTTACAAATCAAACAGGAGCACTATGAA
The DNA here is from genome assembly GCA_007258455.2 of Sequoia sempervirens. Lineage (NCBI taxonomy): Eukaryota > Viridiplantae > Streptophyta > Pinopsida > Cupressales > Cupressaceae > Sequoia > Sequoia sempervirens. Next base: position 801 of record VDFB02131256.1, on the reverse strand, counting down.
GAGCTAGAGATTTTCAAGGGTAAGCTCCTTAAGATAGGAAAACTTTGTTCACCTAAAGATAGACAAGCTTTTGTTGCTTTGTGCCAAGAATTTCATGATGTCTTTGCTTGGGAGTATTCAGATTTGAAAGGATTCAATCCCCATATTGCTCAGCATACAATTGAATTAGAACCTAACGCCAAGCCAATAAGGCAAAAACAAAGGCCCTTGAATCCTAAACTTGAGCCCCTAATGATTAAAGAACTGACTAAAGTATTCGAGGGGGGTATTGTCTTTCCTATAAAGCACACTTCATGGCTTTCTAATCTTGTACCAGTTAGAAAGAAAAGTGGCGAGTTCAGACTTTGCATATACTTTAGGGACCTTAACCCATCATCTTTGAAAGACCACTACCCACTGCCCTCCATGGAACGAATCTTGTAAGAGGTTGCTAGTTCTGAAATATTTTCCTTATTAGATGGTTTTTTAGGGTATAATTAGGTGTTGGTTAAAGAAGAAGATCAGTTTAAAACTGCTTTTACAACTAAATGGGGCACCATGGCATACAAGAGGATGCCTTTTGGTTTGTCTAATGTTGGTGCCACGCTTCAGAGAGCCATGGACATGGTATTTCAAAGTTTGATCAACAAAATCGTACTGATTTACCTAGATGATATCACAGTATATTCCAAGAATGCTAATGAAAATGTGTCACATCTTAGGCAAGTGTTTGAAAAATGCAGAGAGTTTGGTATCTCCCTCAATCCAAAGAAGAGTATCTTTGCTATCCATGAAGGGAAACTATTAGGACACATAGTGTCA